>OZ010692.1:223902-503690 GCA_963932265.1 Thymelicus lineola | reverse complement strand
AAGTTATACTTCTTTGACATGAAAAAAAAAATCAAAAAACAATATTAAAAAAACATTGTTCAAAATACAATATTCAAAAACAGCAATACTAAAAATAAAAATGAAATAATATTTTGAAATAATTTAATTTACGAATCTCTATAGCCAAACTATATGTGTTAAGCGCCATCTGTGATTAATTTTGTAGTATATTCTAATATTACTTTGCTACGTATCGTAATAGTTCTCGTAATAGAACATAGATGGTGTTTTTACAATTGCAAAAACAAATCAATTGTAAATATTTTTTTTTCTGTTTTTACAATTGTAAAAAACACCATCTATGTTCTATTACGTTACGAGAACTATTACGATACTATGCTGTAAAACCAGTTTTTGTGGGGGGGAGGGAATGAAAGATTTTATTCAGTTCAGTTGAAGAATAATTTATTTTCCGACAGGCATTAAACTTTAATACAGATTAAGGAGAGAAAAAGAATGTGCTCCTAGTCCCAAAGACAAGTATCGATTACTATTTACTACTACAGTCCGTTCACAGTTATTTTACCTCTGACAAGCTGTCATTACCTTCCCATTAGATTAGCATTACTTGCTGTCAAGTGACGAGTGTTGCAAAAGTTCCCGATTTATCGGGAGATCTACTGATTTTGGTTATCGTCTCCCGATATCCCGTTTTAGCGACCGTTTCTCCCGATTTTTTGCATTTTCTACCAATGTAATATAATATTGAAAATTAAAATAGAAAATAGTGTTATAAATACAAAAAACAAAAGAAACTGAGTCGCTCAATGAAAATACAGAAGAATTTTGGGCAAACGTAGGTACATATTATAGCATAAAACCTGGTCATGGCTCACGAAATCGTGTTCTAATATTTTTTCCAACTGAATCAATGATAGGTCTATTACACACAAAAAAATTAAAAAATACAAAAAACCCGACTGCGTATAAAACATGTGCGACATATTGAGGATAAGTTTTGTAAAATGGATGGAAGCTTAGACGCGGAAATTGATAAATTTATTATAAAATTGAAAGACGAGTGTGATACGGAATTTGAGAGCAGTTTTGATGATTCATGTTCGTCCGATAGTGATTATTTATCATTAGGCGTGCGTTTGGATCATTCGTATGCCAACCCAATTTAAAGCAATTCAATTTGTTGTAATTTTAATATAACTACCGAGAATGTGAACTGATTAGTTAGGAGACTGTAAAATAATACATTATTTTATTTGAACGTGTATCATTTTTACTATCGTTACTTTTGGATCAACCTAGTAAATAATATTTATTTACATCAGAAGAAACATGTAATATTTCATGTTAGGGAATCGTACAAACTAAACATTACAACACACAGCTAAGGTTAACCAACTTAATAAATTAATAATGTAGTTTTTATAAGGAAGAATATAAACACGTATAAACAAAATTTTGATATTAATAATCGCCAAACAAAAAGAATGTATCAATTAATTACGCCTTCGTTCCGCCAAAGTAAAGTGCAACGATCTTTCATAGGGCTTGGTGTACATTTCAATAATAAAATCCCAAAATTAATACGTGACTTGCCAATAGAATCTACGAGTTTAATGGTTAAAACTAAGTTGGCGGGTGTCTATTATACTATCTACTACTTAAATGGTTTTTACCCAAAACGAATGTCATAAAAAGGTTGTATAATAAAAGCTATTGCATATTTCAAGAGATTTTATTAGTTATCATTTATATTAATATTTCGTCTAGTTGTGCAGGAGGCGCTATATTTCGTTGGTACCTTGCCCAATCAAGATACCATAACATACTCATTGTAAGTATGGCCACAACAAACTACTGATCTTCTAAAGACGTATAGGGTACGTTATCCAGTGTTCAGGACTTATTCTGAACCTTTGTCAGTCACAAAACAGGCGATTAAGTAGTCCATATTCATATAGTATTGGTTTGCCAGAAATTGTAGCGAAACTGCGAAAACACATTCACCAAAACACAAGTACGAAATCGAATACAACAGTAAATTAAAATAACTGTGTGCGTGTCGATGAGTTTCAATAGTACGAGTAAATAGGACTCCAAATAGGTACGTTGAAAATATTTAATAGAAAAATACAAAAAACCACGCGTAGAAACATGAAAGATCGATGACAAATATGACAGTACAGTACAGTGGTGTTATTTATAAATACCATGGTTACCAAAATGACATTATTAGGGATTACATCATCTTTGTTGTCAATCGATTAATCGATGTCAAAATATTCGAAATGTAATTTAATAAAATTAGCGTAACGATTGAATGGTAATTCAAAATATATTACATAATTTTAATATGTATGGAATACGAAAACATGTAAGAAATAAATTAATATTATAATTATAATTAACAAATAATACATAAAATATATTATTATATTCCATCAATCGATTATTATGAATCAATTCAATCGATTATAAAATCGTTTGTAATGAGGTAAAACTGTGAAAACTTTTTTGCATACAGAAAAAATACAGAATTTAGCTAACTTCACGTTGTAGAATTTAGGTGTCGGTGTGCGCGCGCATCGTAGAAATTCACTCTCATCATTTTTCACCATCGCGCCAAAAGAAGTATAACTTCAAAAACCGACTTCAAATGAAGAACATCCTTTCCAATAACAATAAAAAAGAATCATCGAAATCGATTGGCGTGATATCGAGTTATTCGTCCATTAGTCGCGGATTATCTTAGTGCTTTAAGACATATGGTTTTCTCATGGATGCCAGTGTCAGATCTCGATAAAAAAGTGGAACCACATGACAAGCACCAGCTTTCGATTAAAAAAGAATCATCTAAATCTGTTCACCCAGTCGAAAGTTCTGAGGTAACAAACATAAAAAAATACAGTCGAATTGAGAACCTTCTCCATTTTTTGAAGTCGGTTAAAAATACAAATTAATGTGAATATTGCTTATTTTTCAAAACTCGCTCCTGGTGGAATCCTTTGTGATTGTATCGTAGGTTTCAGTATAAAAAGTACTAAATATCTTATAAGTACTTCAATATAAATTCACGGTTGTTTTAATTTTCTTCTGCAAGAGGTATAAATAAGGTTAAACATAATTTCCGTATGCGAAGCTACAGGCAACAGCTAGTAATTTATAAAAGCGGGATATTTTTGTATTCTTTAAGTTCATAAGGAAAAGATGATCAGATTTTTATTTTATTTGATCTCAAAATTAGGCTTATTTTAATTAGGTCGAATTATATTATCAGTGACCTTTCCATCTTTTAAAGACCATTTCTAATAGAAAGTTTTCTCGAATTGAATTATTTTAAAATTACTTCAGCTCCGATTACGAGCTACATTAGACCTTTACAATATTCCTTTGATATTTCTTTGAATTATTAAAAAGCTAAATGGCGTTAAAATTTTCTACTAAAGGCTAGTGACAGAAGTTGATTGTGTGCTGTGAAATCTCTCAATATGCATGACCTTTTTCATTGATCATCATAGCATAATAACTTAGGTATATTCTGAGAAATAATACAATTAGTTTATGACGGTGAAAGCAAAAATTCTAATTACAAAATACGCCTGAATATTTTTGCTATCCTGTCAACTGAGTTCTAGCAGAGTCCGCGTTGTTTAATTCAAACTAACCATATCTCACTAATTTCACAGTTGAGTAAAAACACAGTGAATAGAACTAAATGCGATGAACTTTTAACAAAGTTAAATTTATGTGTGCTGCGAAATAATTTGTGACTGTTTCAAAATGCCTTCGTGGTCGTCACAGAATTGCTTAGTCTGGTGCAAAATTGGTTCTAATTACCCCAGTGTTCATTTTGCTCAGTGGTAACAGTTAGTTTAGGTATGGCAATTAAAATTAACGAGGACTTGCCCAAGAGGTCCAACGAACAATTTTGCGTATTCAAATTAAAATTTTGCTAGCAGTTGCGGTAACATTGTTATGGTAATGTTGGTCTAAAAGGTCTACTGTGGCACTTTAAGGGACCGCAGCTCTCTTATTTAAACCATTATTGAAATTCTTTAGAGCTTCGGCTCCCAGTTTAGTTTTACAACTTGTGCTCTTACAAGATTTATGTTGATCTCGTTTATTGAGATTTATTGGATGATATACCAATGTAATCTTTTTTATGGAATATGTAGGCAGAAAAATTAAACTGGCCAACTAATGGCGAGCAGTCAAGCTCGTCTCTGAATATGGGTAAAGGGATCCACTTAAGTAGTCGGTGCTCCAGCCCAAAGATGGGAGCATTACTCCATATGAGGTCGGACTTGTGCTTTATAGAGCAGCAACCTATGTTCAGATATGTAGTACTGCTTTGCTTTATTGAGCACACTCAGTTTCTTTGAGGCTATTTTAGTCTTAAATTGCAAGTAGACCCTAAACTGGTCTTCATTCGTAATGTTGACACCTAAAATCCCAGTGCTCGTGAATATGTTAAGGAGAACATTCTGAAACTGTGATGGCACGATAAATGGGAATTTCTTTGCGGTTAATGCGCAAACTTGTATCTTTAAGGAGTTAAATTGGACTAAATTTAGTCTGCTCCATGCTTAGACCCGCTCAAGGGATGTCTCGAGTTCAGACATAAGTTCATTCATTTAAAAATAATGCATTAATAAGGAGAGGGGGGACCTGGTGTCTATGATACAGGCTTCGGCTTAGTATAGATTCCAGATTTCCCACATGTTACATTATCAGTATTTAAAAAAATATGTAATACCTACCACTAAAATGTTATCAATTAGTTGTTAAGTCATAAGAGTGTAACTTGCAAAAATGTACTATGTAATGTGTGGAGATGAAAATAAAATTTTATTATTATTATTATTATTCCGTTTGTCTTCTAATATCATCTGAGAGATGTTTGCGTAGACAGAGTAGCGGGTGTAACCAGTACTGTCATCAGCAAAGCAATGTATGCCCCCGGTTTCGAGCGTATCATTGATATTTATGATAAGCAAAGTAGGTGATAGAATAGAACCTTACGGAACGCCAGAGTTTATGGGTTTAATATCCGAGCAATATCCATCAACAACGACTTTAATGCTGCGCTCCGA
This sequence comes from Thymelicus lineola, assembly GCA_963932265.1. NCBI lineage: Eukaryota > Metazoa > Arthropoda > Insecta > Lepidoptera > Hesperiidae > Thymelicus > Thymelicus lineola. Next base: position 498,618 of record OZ010692.1, on the reverse strand, counting down.
TAAAAAGTTGGTGATCGACTTGCTCTCCGATACTCCGTAAGAATGTAGCTTAGACAATAGTGCCCTATGCCATACCCGATCAATAGCTTTAGAGATGTCTAAGCTTACAGCCAAGGCTTCTCTCCCTTGCTCTCAAAAGCCTCTGCCCAACGGTAAGTCAGATACACGAGAAGATCACCAGTAGAGATGAGAATTATTATGCCGTTTAACTTTTTATAAATAATTTTTCATATGAGTATTTTTTCAACTTAAATTTTTCTGTTACTAAAGTACATAATTTACAAAAGGACAGACACACAGGCTCCTACATAAAAAATAAAGTATTTTTATAATGTGGTATTACTCGCATATTAAATGATCTATTTAATAAGTACTTCTTGTTCCAATTGGCATCAACCCCTTAATGGTCCACTACTAAAGTCAAAATATTTTATTTATATAGGTATCACTGATACACTTATGCACGTCATTTTTTGGCTGAGCTACTGAGCACAGATCTCTCGGAGGCCTAGAACTTACTCCACCATGCTGCTCCAGTGCGGATTGGTTAGTGGCCAACCTAAGTGTTGGAAGTTTTCATACCGCCCGAGGGCCTCCGACGTTGCTTAACGACTGTTATCTTACGATAACAACCGGGACCGATGGCTTGAGGTAACCTCTGAAGCATGGAAACGCTCAAAAATTTTTTGCCACTAGCGGTCACCCATCCAACTACCGACCGCGCCCGCTGTTGCTTAACTTTGTCGAGCACTCAGGCAATATAAGCCGCTGGGCTACGAGCGCTTCAATTGTTGAATTATTGACTTTTAAACCAAATTCAGCAAGTAATGGTTAAATTTCAGCTATATTTTTGTTAAGAGAAATAAGAACAGGAACAAAGCGAGTTAACAACTGTTTTTTTTATTACATAATTACACGTACTACAATCGATTTCATTGAATTAAGATTTCTAGATTGTCGTCTACGTCAAACCAATTACACCACAAAACTGACGTCAGAAATTACACGAGTATTGGATACATTCTGATCATACGGTTAGGGTATGCACTTCTTCGAGAAGCCACGGAGAGTATACAAGCTTCTCAAAAAGGTTTTTCTATACCTAATAAAATGAATGTCTGTAGAAAACATGATAATGTAATAGTTTGTCGCAGGAATAAAATAAAAACTAGAAGGTTGCTTCTTGAAAGAAGTGTGGATTTTTTTCTAGAAGCGAGTGAAGCTGTCCTACTGTCTCTACTAATAACAACGACCGAATAACTTGCCGATTATGTTGTAATGATAATGTACATTCTTAATACTATAATATTTTATGAATAATGTTAAAAATATGAAACAAAACATTTAATAAAGTATATAGTGTATTATTGATATTGGTATAAATAATTAAACAATTACTAAAGCAATTCCCGTGAAATTTCCCGGGTCAGTTATATCAAAAGATGTCAACCCTATCTCACGGTAGGTACTTCAGTTTTACTCAATCCACTTCTGATTGGTGATATCGAAAGTCGATATCATCAATCGTAACAGCTGTTTACAAGTAAACCCCTTTTGTTGCATCCTTGCAGATGTTTTGTGTCAAGGTTGTACTTCACTATTGTTGTTCACGGTAAGTGGAATATCTACATAATTATTTATTATTTATTTAAAACCTCTTGATGTTAACTGTGATAATAAAGTGAATGGCTTTACAGATAAACTCCTGAATGGATAGCATAGGGTATCAAAACAAATCTTTGGAATCAATACTAGTTATTACTAATTAAATACATTTAATTTGCTATATATGACATAATATTAAGGTAAAAAGTTAATTTTGTACAAAAGTTAGAATTCTTTTTTCTTTCTTTCGCTCTCTTTTTTGTGATGTTTTGGTGTAGACGATTTCCATGGTCGACGTTGGCCACTAACCATTACATGAGTTCGTTGGTCGGCTATTTGTAAAAAAAAAATTCTAAGGTAATATATAATAATAATATATAATAATTCATAATTCATAATTCATTTATTGCCAGAATGTAGTTTACAAAGGTGTTATAAAAGTATAAAAGACCAATACATTCTACCACGTTTGGTATGCAATAATGTCAATTTAAGCTTATTAAAATTAACAATTTTGTATAATATTATCTATCTAAATGTATCTTCAGTTTAATCATCAAATTATCCCTCAGTCATTGTACATTCAGTCATGGAACCTCCGTCAACTAGATCCGTCATTAGTATTGTTAAAACGTCATTTACTGCGCCTGCAACTAGCTGCTGTTCATTGTGTAGCCGTGGCCATGAATTATGTGGGCATTATAATTGAGATTGTCATTATCATCTTTGGTGTTTATATACTACTTTTAACCATATTTAATAAAAATATCCCCTACGTTATTTCATCCAAGACGGAAGCCAAATCCAGTTTTACTGATTTAAACATAAATAAATAAAAAGTGACTTGATTTGATTGGATTTGATTTGAAAAAAAATATCATTAATTTGTAAAGAATTTTTCTTATAAAGACCATTACCGCCTTCATTAATTAAACTTCTATTCAAGTTTAGAATACAATTAAGTATATCAATCATTTTAAAAATACAACAGGGTATTTAATTTTAAATTAGAAATACTAATTGCACGTGTGAGTTGTAACTTGTAACGATCGTTTTCACTTTCTATGCCGCGAGTGATCAAGGTTATGTCGCATGAGGACATTCGGCTGGCATTTTAGAAATCATAATTTTACATACTTTAAAACACGTGTACATTACCAACCTTATTGGTAAGTAAGTAAAGTTGCATTTAATTATTACGTAGGTTAATTAATTTAAACCTAACGACAGTACTTTAAATCATTGTCACGATTGAACAACGAATACCTATATAATAGCAGCCTTGACTGATATAGCGAAACCGATGATGGTCAATGACATGGTGTCAATGATTGACAATGAACTGTTGATAGTGACTGAGGCCATGACAGTGCTCTAGCCAAGACTAAGCAAAAGAGAACTATTATTGAATCTACAGTCAATTCAGCAAATTATGCGAACAGTGTTTAATTGGTAAACATGAAACAGTTTAAGCCCTTAAGAAACCAAGTATTTCTTTATTTAAATAACAAATAAATAAATAAAAGTTGAGCACCTTGCTCGACTTAAACCTTTTCGCTCGTAATGATATACACGTAAATTTTTTTAATTGGCTACCAATAGCTGCAGTTAGACTATAAGTTTCCTGATATTATGCTGAATGAGAGCTATTTTTAGAAACAAATATATTTGAAGAAAATGTGTTTAATGACACAATAGTAATCATAACAGTCAGGCATGGGAGTCCTGTCATAGTGTGGGTGCAGCCAATAGCGCACGTTGCATCTTTGAGAACGTCATGGAGAACTCATACAATAATTAGCTTCCTTAAGATGTATTCATTCGCCAAAGGCATCTTTTATTAATTTCTGATACTTACGCATATAATTTTGATAATCAGAGGCAAGTGCTGTATTTAAACACATACACACGCACCTACTGCCTCGGGATTATACAATATTACTAGCTGACCCGGCAAACGTTGTTTTGCCATATAAATAAATAAAAAAAAAATTTAGGGGTGGACTACCCCTAACATTTAGGGGGATGAAAAATAGATGTTGGCCGATTCTCATAGATACCGGATAAGCACAAAAAATTTCATCAAAATCGGTCAAGCCGTTTCGGAGGAGTATGGCAACGAAAACTGTGACACGAGAATTTTATATATTAGATAATAAAATAAATAGAACCTAGACCACAACTAAAAATTACTGCTCTTCTTTATTTAGAAGTTTGTCTATCATTAAGGTCGAATATGTCCTAGGTATTATAACAGAATACCAAAAGATATAACATTAATTGCATTTCTATCAGAGAATATTGGACTTGGTTATTAAAATAGCATCTACAATTAGATCTACAGACAAAAACGGAAAGAGAACAAAAAATCTATGTATTTAGATTATAGGGTTAGATTAATTAAATACTTGGAACAATAAATGTTTTAAGCAACAGAGACCACTTAATTACAAATATTTAGCGTAGTGTTAATTATCGTTAGCCTTTCGGAACCATTGGCTCTTTGCCGTTGAGCGGATTATTGGTTGATCGATTGTAAGATGTTTAGAACATTTCGAGCCCGGGAATTTGTTATATTCGGAAGTAACCGACCGATAGTCGCAAGTAGAAACCTACTTGTATGGGTGAGCACCAGCAATAATTTTTTGAGCGCTTCTATGCTTTGGAGAGCAGGTTAAGCCTTCGATCGTAGTTCTGCGTTACAAGGGTGGCATGGATGTGGATGGAGGTAGATGGATAGTCATTGTCAAGATTGTCACACACACACACACATTCCTTACCCGGAGGCCAGAAGCCGCAACACTCAAAGATTTCGTCTACTCTGCAAGAAGCATCAAGCGTTAAAGATAAAACGTTGCGATATTATTTGAATTTGGATTTGAATTGACATTGAAATTGATACGACGCTTGTAGCAATTAAAGCTTCTAGCGGAGCGGTTGTTTTGTGGCCAAGCCATTAAAGTATCGGATTCCGAAGAGCCCAGTAGTATGACAGTTATGAGTTGTGATGAACGCTACTGAAATACTAAGTTACGTTCTCTGACTATCCTAGGACCTATTTCACTTAATCTCATGAATTTTGACGAGGGGTTGCGTTAAGATCGTGCGAACGTTAATTAAGCTCAGCAATCAGTAGAAATTATTGCCCAAATTGGGATAATCTACACATAATTCTGGTCCTACTGGCCCTAGTCAGTTTCACAGATAATTAAGTCTGTCAGTCGGCCCCAAATATTGCCAAAATATTTATTTAGTAATTGAAAAATTGTTAACAGACAATAATGTTTGCGATATAATACAAAATAGACAATGTCATATGTAACTACTATTAATGTGAATGGTTGTACGAATGATTGTTCGAAAAAAATACGAGTAGTAATGTAGTCGTAGTACACACTACAGTGAGCTCTTTAATTTGGTACCCATCATGCATTATTCATTTTTTTGATACGTCGAAAAATGGCATCTCACAGCCACTATATATTTTTTTAATTTCACTTACCTAAGAACACTTGTGTTATCACGACGACTCTAACGATATCTTAACAGGGATGTTGACTAATTTTAGGATTCAATTTTATTTTATAGACGAAAAAAATATTATAAAAATAATAATCTTTAATTTATAAATAAAAATTGATAAATAAAAATCATTATCAAATTTCCCACCAAAAACGTCACGTGATGTCACAAAACTATATTCAATACTATCTGTCTACTAAGTTTGTTTAATTTCTATATAAAATTGTTCCAATGATGTCATATTCTCAAAATGGCGTTTGAGGTCACGTAACAGTGAGTACAATTTTTGACATTTTAAATTAATGATATTTAATTTATTGTGTTTGATTTCTATAAAAGAATCATGTTTTAGCCTTTAAATATTACCACTAGTATTTTAGATAAAAAATTATAGTAATTTATAATTAGTGTAAACAACCCTATTATATGAATCCGTTCAGCGGTTTGGAAAATATGAGGTAATAAAGAATATTACACGCATACAAACATGCATACATACGTACATGCATACATACATACAAGATACGCGAGAAAACATAACCCTTCCTGGCAGTCGGTTAAAAATGTCCTTTGTAGACTCTGAAACCATCCAATTGATGTGCCCCAATAATGCGAACATGGTTTGAGACAACAAAACAATGCATTAGGCATATTCGGTCCATTCATGGAATCAATTTTCAGCTATTCGAATACAATTTTTTTTGATTCAATACAATTTTTTCTTAACAAAATGTATTTCCTTTTCACCGTAGTAGCACACCCCGGGTATCCATCCACTAGTCTTTACTAATATTATAAAGAGGAAAGATTTGATTGTTTGTTTGCATTGAATAGGCTCCGAAACTACCGAACTAATTTGAAAAATTCTTTCACTGTTGGGAAGCTACACTATTCCCGGGTGACATAGCCTATTATTATTATTTACTATTTTTGCCGAAGCGAAGCGAGGGCGAATTCCTAGACTATACTAATATTATAAAAAGGAAAGATTTGATTGTTTGCATTGAATAGGCTCCGAAACTACCGAACTGATTTGAAAAAATATTTCAGTGTTGGGAAGCTACACTATCCACGGGTGACATAGGCTATATTATATATATTTTTTACTATTTTTCCCGAAGCGAAGCGAGGGCGAATTTCTAGTATCTAATAAAGTAGGTCAAATTTTATGATAAAAGACATCAGCTAAATACATTTATAAAACTAGATTGCCTAATACACTTAAAGTTAAGAAACTTCGCATACTTTTGAGAATCTCAAGCAAAGCCCAGATAAGAACTTTTCTCCCGATGTTATTTTCTTCTTCAAGTAAGAAAATAATTTTGAATATACACTGATTTCATCAACTTTATAGCATGATGAGATTGTGCTAATAATATTTTAGTGTATCAGGGCACTTACATTATTGTTTATTTAATTAAATAGGTAGTACGTTACGTTACAATTTAAACGTAATTTCGTTGGATTGTTAATTGGAGGAAATATAACTTTTTCTAGGTAATTTACACTGTATCGGTTTTTCCTTGATAATGCTCGATTGGGAAAATTAATTTCAAGTGGAAAATAACCAATCAACAAAGTTATTGAATCACGACAAATATTTATTATTGATGTGATGTACGTAAAATTCTCCATCGTGTTAAATTAGGTATATTGAAGTGTAAAAGGACAAGCATCAAGCATTCTACTTGCCTAAGTTCTCACTATAGTATTTCCACATCGATTGCCGGCTATTTATATCCTACTATAATAATATTATATTGAAAGTTTGTATGCAATTTTGTGACTGTTTCACCAAGAACTACTGAACGGATTTTCATGAAACTTAGCACACAGATAGATCATAATCTGGAATAAGATACAGGGTACTTATTAACCCGGAAAATGCGAGCAAAGTCGCGGGCAGACTGTTACTAAAAATATGTTGGAGGTTTTTACGCCGAAGAGTTCCAACATGGCCGGTCTTTACTGCTTTCTGTCTCCTTAATATGACTGCTTATCAATGACTAGATTAGTACAGGGAGATATCCCGCCAGGGGGCTTACCATGACATCTTAAAACAGGCCAATATTAGACAATAATTGAGCTGTCCTGCTATATCCTACCATGACCTAGCTAAAGCACATGTCAGCCAGTGATCACGTGACCGTAACAGGACAGCGGTCACGTGACTTCGATAATCTCCTTCTGCCCTGCTATTTGTGTACCATGAAGCGATTGTTGACGTATTGATGTCGGAAAGCGGCCTATGTCAACGTCAAAATATTACAGCCTACCAAAAGTAACTTTTTATTGTCCTGTTTTGGCTGTTTCGTTTATAATTTCTTTATACCGTAAGTTATCGTTATTTATAACAGTTTGAATATAAATTTATGATATTGAAGAACATTAGGTATTTGGTAAATATTAGCTATCGACCAATCTGCCTTGCCTACAATCTAATCTCTACAAGCTGTTTCCAGCTGTTGTTTGTTGTTGTTGTCTCGAGAAACGCCTTGCTAAATACACCGAAGAGCATCGTCCAATAGAGCAAGCAGGATTTATAAGTACGTATTCAACTATAGACCACATTTATAAAGATTACATCATGGAACGCAGCTATAGGCAAGAGAACCAGAGGCAGAACGGCCGGGCAGCCGCGGCGGAGAGATGGCTCGATGAAATTTTGTAAGCAGCGGGAAAAGAATGGATTGATAAAGCGAGTGACAGAATTATGTTGAGAAAAATGGAGGAGCCTTTACTCTATAAAGAGAGTATAATATAAAAAAAGGAATATAAACAAAGAAATATATAATTAATAATGATTATTGAATTAAATTTAGTCAAGAAATAAGATAAAGGAAAGGATTAACGAACCCTAAAAACTTTAAGTTGAAGACTTTTTATTTATTTAAATAATTTATTTCGATATCACAGATAGATCCTTCAGTTTTATTATTTGTATATAATATAGATTGCATTGCATGCTTTTTAGTCGTTATGAAATTGTAAATTGAATTTTCTATTTAAGAAATAAAAAGGTCTAATTATTATTTTCATTACTATAGTATATTTTTATAAACATATACCATATATTTTTATATATGTGGAAGAAAAGGTATTATATGAAAATGGTTATTCAATAATATTCCGTTTGCTTTGCACCAAGATAAGTATATTTTCAGTTATCCTAACGTTCACATCGATAACAATCTCTACTACTCCGTGATCAATGATAGAATTAGAATATCCTACGTATCAGGTATAATGTTCTAAATAAAGTGACATATTCCATATTCTAAATATTTAGTTTTTCTTCATAACTCTTCTCGTATGACATCATCAGCATCTGTATCAATCGATCGTTGTAGAACCAAAGAGGTCGCTCGCCGTCACGGCTATCCTGACGTGCGCTCGTCCTCGAGCGCCTCCGCCCTCATGTCTCCAGTGGACCCCTTTGATCGCTGGGTGCTCGTCATCGAACGCATTTACTTCTGATGTAGCCGTACACTGACACGGCTTCAACAACTTTCTTACTCAAGTTCCCATCTCCAACCCAATTCAACATAAATTACATATTATCACAGTAGGTAAATATCCGCCTCGACTTGTACATGACCTACAGGCATTCATGAAAATGAAAATGCACCACCATCACAAAATAAATATCTTTCATTTCTTTGAAAATACGTTAAAAATTCAAAATTGCACTTAACAATTTTAAATTATCGCTCCTAAATCACACATTTTATTAGACATTTGGACATGTCACTGTGTCAAGTGTCAAGTGTTGTAAGATTAGGTACGTTCAAAAATGAAGGCATCACATAGCGATAATTTTTTTGGTAATCTTAGAGAACGAACGGTTTTTAAGTTTAATAAATAACGACCGTTAAGTTTCTATAACAAATCTCAAAATCTTCGATTGAGATTGTTATTTTAAATTTTTAAAAACACCAATATTACGCATTGATTTGAAAACCGGTAAACCGATAAAACGCTCTATTTCCGAACTAAGTAAAACAAATTTTGTACCGTGCACAGAGTACTTAAACACTACGTTGTACCGCGCAGGTCATAGACTAAGATGCCGGACAGAAGTAGAGGCATTGCAGGCCATCAGGTGAACGTTCATGGTACAAAATACACTCCTGTCAGGTTTTAGCTACAAGCTGACCTGTCCTGAACATGACACGTTTTATTAGAGTTCATGGTAAGGCACCAGGAGAGAAAGGCTATAAGGCGTCGTCATTACTATTGGCAGCGATCGTACGAGCAAACGATGCGATTTAGTCGCACGACGAAATTAAACACACACACTGAATAAGTGTGTCCTAATTAAAGCTCGCAAGTCATCGCACGAGCATAATAATCATTTTCATCGCACGACGATGAACGCATCGTTTGCTCGTACGATCGCTGCCAATTAAGACGACGCCTAAGTTCAGAACATTGTTAAAGCTGGAATTTTCAAGAGAGGGTGGATGGCTAAATTCAAAACTATGGCATAGCGAAAAATAATCAAAGGACTCTCGGCCCCGTTTTTCATGTGAACCAAAACGGCATCATTAGATTTTTGAAAACTCAAACACTCTTCCTAGCAAGGAATCTATTACATTTCAAACAAAACACTTCTTGTGTTACACCATTCAATAGTATCGCTAATAAGGAGCAATTCTTGTAATTATAAATGTGAATAATAGTGGTCCCAGATATATTTTATTGAAGTATATAGTTGTATTATTAGTATTGTAGTAGTTTATTGTTATATTTTATTTTTATTTTATTTAGTAAGTATAGTAACTAGATATTTTTATTCACTGAAGGCTGTAAGTAGGTCTTCATATTATATACATTTTAAATAATATGTATTACTTATTGTATAAATAATAGTTACGCAGTGTGTAATGTAAACGAGTTAGTTGTTAATCCTTTGAAAATAAACAATGTTGACAGTTTACATTTCACACGCATGCCGATAAATAAAACAAACAAACACTTAAAAGGTATAAAATTAATAGATAATGATTTGAGTTATACTTAACTTAATCTGTCGTTAACTGAACAATATTAGTACAATAAATTGGATTTAATATTGGCTGGAGAAGAAGAAGTCTTATCTATATTATTTATAGCTTCCATTTATTACTCTTCGTTGAAATATTGCAGGTATTTTGAGTTAATAAAATTATGAAATATTGTGAAAAAGTGCACTTATTCGATTCTCGATTCTATAATGATGATCTTATAATAATAATTATGTTATAGTGATTGGCTTCAAAACATTAATGGCCTACTGCAGGGCACGGGTCTCTCCTCATTACTAAGGAGGCCTAGCTATAGAATAGGCGTTCCTGATATAACACCTGGCAATCTTTTTGGCAGCACCTACTCAACCACTCTGCTGTATTATGGGATGGGGTAGTTTAGTTCCAGTTCCAACATGGCTTAACGACTGCTATCGAATGATTAAAATTAGGATCGATGACCGTTATCTTACGATATCATCGGGACCGACGGCTTTACGTGCCTTCCGAATCACGGATGCACTCAAGTAATTTTTGCCACTAGCGGTCAACAATCCAACTGCGCCCGCTGTTGCATAAACTGTTTGATCACATATAGGACCAACAGAAGCTGCCGAGCTTTGAACAATAATTACTATGTTTATTTAGTACTTTATTTTGTTTACTTTTATTTTAAGTTTTCAATAAAATCTTCACTCACCAGGTTTTGAAGCAGGTCCATCTTGAACATCACTTACACCCATTTTGTCACAAAAAGTTTACACAAAATTGTTCAGCTAATAAAATAATATTCTTTAAATTACACGATATAATTTTAAAATGTTATCAAATCATATGGCATCAAAAAATGTCATTTTGAAAAATTTCGAAAATTTTGTAGATCCAAAATTTTTAATTAGATAATTTTCGCTAATTTAAATTTTGGTGATATAATTGTTTTCGATCGTAGTCGCGCTCGTGCGGCGGGTCGATCACTGCGCCAGATCGGAACAGAGCATCAAGGGCGGCGCCTCGTCTGGCAGGAAGCGGTGTGCGCGCGCGCAGACCACTCGCAGCCTTATATCCGATTCTATACTGACTTCTGCTGCGGATGTGCTTTATATTTCGAGAGGAAATATCAAAGGAATACATTGCACCAAATAATACAAAGATTGTAATCAGAAAAATCTAAAACAATAAATGAAAAATTTTAAGTAATTATTTAAAATTTTCTCTCAAAATTTTTTGGGTACTTACCTACCTTTTTAGGGTTCCGAAGTAAAATTAAAACCCTTATAGTTTCGTCATGTCTGTCTGTCCGAAGCACAGCGCCGATATCCAGTGCTAGAAAGCTGTAATTTGGCATGGATATACAATAACATATTTATTAAAACTCCAAAATCCTAGAATATATTAAATAATAATAATATTTAAAAACATTTTTTTCAGGGTACCTCCCCTCAGGTAACGTAAGGATTTTATAGTGAAGAGTATCGTTGAAAAGGTCTTTCAAAAATATTATGGATCTTCTTAAGCCATTTTTGGATGTAGGGTGGCTTTAAATTGCTAATTTTGGTTAGAGTTAATTGTCCCCCTGCAGGATGAATGGTTGGAGTTGGAAAAGCGAAAAAATTCTCAAAAATATTATGATGTATATGTATATATTATGATGAATTTACAAGGAAAACTATCACAGCTATGTTAGCTTGAGCAGTTAATGAGTAATAGTCGATAAACTTACTACTTCGGAACCCTATATTAATACCTAATTCTGTGATGATCATAGCTGGTAAAATTATTTCACTTAAAAGTAACATACTGTATTTGTGTACAAAAATTGTTAAATAAATAAAATAAATAAATTCAGTGATATTGAGATGTTAAAAACTCCAATTTGAACTGTGTTTCATTAAAATATCTTAAAAATATTTTTTATCGGATCCATAATAGATGGACATCTCTACACAATTAAGTATTGACAATCTGTCTCACTAAAATAGGACAGAATTAAATAAATTAGAAGCTTTGACTTTTCAATGTCTATAGCAAAAAAGTAAATGTATTTTTCTATTTATATATGTTACCGGCAATCGGTATAGTTTGGTACTCTATACATCACCTAGGCAATGTATAAAATACCGAAATTAGTGAGGTGGTGTATAGAATTATATTTATTTCATACTTCGCCTATGCATTCCATATCATACCTAATGCGTTGCCGATAATGTGTGTAAAAGACAAAATGGGGGTGGAAGTGGGACAGGGGGAGACGTATTTTTCCGGAATCCATTACAGATCGTAAGCTAGGGGTTCATTGTTTCTGCAGTTTCCACCAGTTTCCTTAGACATATTAATGATAAGAGCATACCTGTTTTGTAGGGTCTACTGTTCATCTGAACAAACAAAACAGTGCACGTCACTAGCGTTTTACACGTTTTACACTGATGTTGCTATTTGGCACTGAGTCGGATATTGCAACACATGCCATCGGTAAGATATCCGCTGCATGTGCCGCCATGGCTTCATGCCGCGCATGGGTATGTCAGAGTCATAGTATAGTGTATTGAAGCCATTATACAGCATCTCTAGTTACCATGAAGTGGGATCGTGATCAAGCATTAATTTATAAAAAAAAATATTATGTTCGAGCAGTACACAAATTGTTTTGTGTATTTTAAAGTTCATTCTTTATTCCAACTTTTATTATAAACTTTATATTTATTGATTAGCCTAATTAGTTGATTATTTAAAAAAAGCTTATTTTGAACAAACATCTCATGGTGTTTAATTTGTATATTATTTTATACCTAGATAGATCCAGATCATAATAAAACGTGGACCACACATAAACAAATATATTAACTTTATACATTGCCGGCGGACCTTCAGGTATTCTGTACAGTAGTTGGGAAATGTATGTAAAGCAGAAGAGGTATTCTACGGTATTGGTTATTCAATAATATTCCTTTTACTTTGCTCCATGATATATTTCCAGTTTTCCTAACGTTCACATCAATAAAAATCTCTCAACTCAGTGATCCATAATCGAATCCCAAAGAATGTTCCATGTAATAAAAAAATGTTTATGCTCTCTTTTTAAAGCAACTCGCATATTAAAATCATCTCTAATAATAAGTAATATTTCTATATTTATGTTTTTAATGTAAGTATTTATATATTTATCTTGTTTCACTTTTCAGCACTAATTTTCAGCATTAACTATATATACCGCCTATGTACCGCCTCTATATAGCTATTCTCTGCACATCCTAAAGGTTGACTGTTAGAGAATGCTACTTAGCATTAAGTCCGCCCATTGTATCCCTTTTTTTGGTTCAATGAAGATTAAATAAATAAATAAATAAATGTGCCACGCGTATTGTTTCAAATATATTGACGTATTCCTTATTTGGAATATTTAGTTTTCCTACATTACTTCTTGTATGACAGCATCTGCAACGGCCGATCGTTGTTGAACCAAAGAGGTCACTCGGCGACATATACAATAAGATACATTACCTAGGTAAAGTGTGTAATGGAGAATAATATTCATATCATTTCATACATTGCCCGAACGACCCAGTTCTTATACACATTGCCTATTAATTGTATTGAATACCTGCATTATACACTTATACAGATTTCCGGTAACATATACAAATTGTAGATATGCACAATGCACATATATAGACATGATATGCACACTACTTTCGCTCTTATGTGATCTGTGTGACACCCAATACCGGTAATGCATGTCAAAGAATAAATTATAGCGAGAATTTAACTCGCACTTTTGTTGTTGTTTTAGTTAAATAGTATAGATATCTTTTATGTCTATAATATATTTTATATCTTAAACATATTTTTGTTATAGTCTTACAATGGATAGTTTTAAAACAGTTCAAGAAATAACGAAAATTGAAGGCGAAAATTGACCATTCCTCTCCCCTTATCTCCGGAACTTAGATGCTATAGCTAAAATTTTGAAAAAAAAATACAAAAATCAGTTCTTTACCGATATTACAGGAAAACTATGGTGGTAAAAAAACGGCAAAAATAAAGATAATATTGGAATAACGGTAAATAGAATACATAATCAATGCATGGAACCCTCTCCATGCTAGTTTAACTCGCACTTCTCCGCTTTTATTTAGTAAAATTTCGATTTTGATTCTTGGCTGAAACAACAGATATTTATGTATCAGATAAATTCATAAACTCTATGCTATTTTTAACCACGATGGACGGAACGAAACGGAGGCGGTATATGCGTTTGGAGTTAGAGGTTGTTTGTTTGTTTGTTTGTATGTATGTCTGTTAACGTCTTTTATGTAAACTACTGGCCCGATTTCATTGCGGTTTTTTGCTTTCAAAAGGTATCATTATACACCAGGTTCGTAGATATATTGTTTTATTGCTGTAGACCACCAAGGAGCGCTGCTGTAACATGATAATTGTTAGCTACGGTGTTTAGTCCAGGGTGGGTTTTTCAAAATTTTTAATTTTGTTGATTATTTATAGACAGAAGGCATCCTGTTCAGTTGCTTGAATGTGTGAACGGTTATGTTTATGGTTGTATAACTTGGTCAAATACGATAATTTGGTGGAAGTACCACATTATTATAATATTATTATATCGTTTTTACGTAGTGCTTAAACGTGGTCAGGTCAATAATGAAAACGTTACATTTGTACGGCTGTAGTAAAATTGTTCTTTTGTCATCAAGTAATTGCTAGTTTGTTATATTTTTAGTAGTGGAACGGCCTGATGTAAGCAATAATAACCCTGATCATTTAATTTCACCAAACATAGCTAACAACCTTCTCGACTTTCAACTTTCAACACTTCTTTTTGCGTCAAGGTTTAAAAAGAAATGCGTTCGTGCAGAGGATCGATGCTTTAAGAGAAAAGGATGTTTGGGTATTTCTTCTCCCTAATGACTAAGCACCTTTCCGAAGTGTCAAAGAAATTAAGGGCCTACTATTGAGCACAGGTCTGTCCTCTTGAGGAAGCCTAGAGTATTCTCCACCACGCAAGAATTATTTGCAACTAGCGGTCGCGCCCGCTGTTTCCTAACTTTGTCGATCACATCTATGAGCACTTCAACTATTTTTATATTATGCCATATTAAGCCTACACAAAGGAAGAAGAAGGAAGGAGGTGAGAAGGAAGTCACTCGTAGAATTCAACTCGGATGGGCTGCGTTCGGGAAACTGCGTCATATCTTGTCGTCCAAAACACTACCTCAGTGCCTGAAGTCGAAGGTGTTCGAGCAGTGTGTGTTGCCAGTGATGACATACGGATCCGAGACGTGGTGCTTCACTATTGGCCTAATCCACAAGCTCAGGGTAGCACAGCGAGCTATGGAGAGGGCTATGCTCGGTATTTCTCTACGTGATCGTATCAGAAACGAGGAGATCCGTAGACGAACAAGGGTGACCGACATAGCTCAAAGAATTAGCCGGCTGAAGTGGCAATGGGCTGGCCATATAGTGCGAAGGACCGATAACCGTTGGGGAAGAAAGGTCCTCGAATGGCGCCCGCGTCTTGGAAAGCGAAGTACAGGACGCCCCCCGACAAGATGGACTGACGACCTGAAGAAGACAGCGGGCATCCGCTGGATTCAGAAGGCTCAGGACCGGTCAGAGTGGCGCAAGTTAGGGGAGGCCTATGTCCAGCAGTGGACCTCCAAGGGCTGATGGATGGATGGAAGCCTACACAAGCTTTTTGTAAGAAAACTCATTCCTACACTCAGATTAGCCCTAACCATCAACTAATCTGGCACTGGAGCAGTGTGGAGTATACTCTATACTCCCACCAGTCAGTCTGTTCACTCTCTTAATCTTGTTAAATCAATTAAGTTTACATTAATTGGAGAACCAGATTATAATCGTACTTTTTATGCAATCTCATTGGTGATAAAATAATTATTCACTCTGTATTTTAAGCGTAATTACGTCTGTGTTTTGCGTTCAGGTTAAAACATATTTTTGTCACGTGCTCGTTTCAAGTTGTTACACGACCGAATAAAAAATATGTTGTCATCCGTACTCAATTGAATTTGGGATACTACGCCTAATAATTAACACCGTAACTTTGAGAATGAAAATAAAAAATGCACCAAGTCGGGCCACGCGCCATTGCGCAACTACGGAACACTACATTTAGAGTTCAGTAGTTGTGACTTGATAGACTATTACTGGAATATTATTAGTTAACTTGCTAACCTTATCTAGTGATAGTTTATATGCTTCACACACATAACCCTAGACTAGGACTCCCTGTGTCGTGGGTGCCATCATTTAAATTTTCGCCTCGCTGGAAATCAAACCCATGGCGCAGCAATCTGCCATGGGAACCATTGCACCGAACGGGTCGTCAATTCATCTATCTATCTTTATTCTATCTTTATTCTTTTAAGTTTCCCAACCATAAATGGTGTAATCGAACGAATCCTAAAAATTGTAGGTACGAGTGGTTTGCTACTTCAAAATGATGACGTCATGGGATTTTGATTCTTTGTTGTTTTGGTAGAACTTAGTAACTAAGTATTAGATAATGCCCGTATAGTATCCTGTACGCTTTCACTACCAGCATTTAGGCTGGTGGATTGGTGAGGTTCAGTCATAACCTATTACAATGTTGGTTAGGGATATACAGACACGGTTAGCTAGCGAAATTGTTTTAAAAATCAACCGTTAAATATTTTAACGGGTTCTTACATTGTTATTCGTGACAGTTAAAACATTTAGTATCGGATGATACAAACATAAAAGTTTAGTTATAAAATCCGTGAAATGGTTAAATAATTTGGTAGTGTTGATTAATTGTTAAGTAATTGTTGTTTTCAGTCGTACTGGGGCGGCTTAGAATACTAAACCCAATCCCACGCCGGATGGGTATCGTAAGAGGCGACTTAATCGTCTCACGGGTTACATCAGGAGATCCATAATATTATCAATTATTATTACCTAATACCTAGCCGGCTGTTCTCGTAAAATAAACCTACACTTATTTTGATACAGATACATTGTATAAACTACAACGCCATCTGTAAACGATTTATGAAACTATAAAAAGGCGTCTTCTTTTATTCAGACGCACTTTCATATCCCTATATTACAGGTATAACAAATATTCAATAAACAAAATATACTAACATACAATTCAAGCAAACATTATTAAACACCCTTAATTTTATTCAACTTCCCTCTCTTTTATTTATTTCTTCTTCCTTAATATTCTATTATTATTCGTTTTCCTAAACGGTTATCGAACCCTGACTCCTTGTGTGGCGGACCAATAGACTGAAAATTGAAAATTTAGACGCCATTGTATGAAACAACTTTTTTCTTTTTTTAAACTCAATTGTTGTAACTTGCTTAAAATGTTTATCTAAATTAAAATCTTTTTAAGAAATAATTTTGTAACAATTTTATATTAATAAAAATTTATTTACAGCGACCAAAATTTTATTAAAATTTATGATGTATTTGAACAAATCTAACGTTTCATACAAACACTAACCCATTCCGGAAATATCTTGAAATAAAAATTACCATATCAAAATAATACAACTCATTTTATCCTGCCATTGTTTAGCTTTAGATTACAAACCCGGCCATAAAAATATTAGATCTACGGCTTATGGTTCGGATAATACGAGTATTTTATGAGGTATATACCTAGTGACCGGAAGTTACTAAGATGGCCTCTAGAGCCTGCGCGGCAAACAACAATGATACTCTTCTGGAAGTCAGTACGGAATTTCCTCTAAAACTACAGGGTAGTAAAACGTTGAGGAACCTTTTATAACTTTATTGATCAGCGTATCTGTGTTCAGTTTCTGTTTGTGCTATAAAACTAACTACTGCTATAATAATATGGTAATTAAAAAGTTAATAATATTTCGTATAAAAATCTGTAACTGATCTATGTCTGTACATTAAAGATACTCACAATATTTGAGAAATACATTCTATTTTTATAGCAATAGTTAAGTAAAATAAAAATGTTTTATTAGAATAATTGCTTTTCGGTGGGTTTTCTTTTATTTTGGTCCCTGGTTCGATTCCCGGGCGGGGCAGACATTTATGTGACAGATAAATATTTGTACTCGGCTGCAAGGTGTTATTGTGATGTGCTATTATGACTGTGTCGGCCATGCCACCGGCGCGGCCGCGGTGATACAGTGTGTTAGCGTATAGCGTATACGAGTATAAAATTAATTCCATCGGTACAAAAACAAATGAGATCAGATATATCATAATAATATATATTTAATTATAAATAATTCCATGTTGGTACTTACTAAAGTTTCCCCTAGCAAAGCAAGTCGGCCACTTGTCTTAAAAAATATCATATTTTCTATCTAGAAGGTCTTCTATTATCAAAGAGCAAAATATGGGGCTGTGGTAAAATCGCTTATTAATTTTTGAGATTTTTGGCTGGGTTTTCTATGAAATTCATAATTTATGGAGAAAATTCCTTCATAACACGAGCTTTTTTCACATTTAAAAAGGTTTATAGCTTGCAGACAAAGAATGGCCGGTAAAGGTGAATAGACAATTTAAGTGCCTTTTAAAATAATTTGTTTTTCTTATGAAGAGAATTTTAGATGATTTTAAACATATGTCATCGTCAACTCAACATTCACGATATTTATTTTGTACGTGACGAATCATAGTAGAACATTGAATTGTTTATATTTCTCAGTTATAGGTACTCACTTTTTATTTCAACCCTCATTTCAGTCCCAAAATTAACCGCTAAAACATAAAAAATTCTTAACAATTACTGAATGTTTAACATCAAACGATTTAAGAAAGTCGTACGCGGTACATGTGTCTTTTGTGAGCGTTTATATAAGGGTGGATTTTAAATACATTTCTAATGTAGCTTATTAGTGGAACAAAGGAAATCAAGGTGAATAATATAGCTGCGTTATTAACGAGATATAGTACATAACATTCGTTTAGTTTTCCTTCTAACACGAGGATAACTTAGTATGAAGGAAAATATAAATCTCCAGTGATGAGAGCCATCTGATAATGGAGGTTGGGTGACGTCAGTTCCGGTGTGACATCGTGGCTCCGTGAGCATCTGTATGCGGTGGAAAGCGTTACTTGAATTAAAAATTGATTTGAGTCATCGGCATGGTGAAGAATAGTTTATCATATTAATCTATTCACATATCGACTCACTTTTCTTTTTTCTCATAAAAACGTCAAAACTTATTTATTTTTAACCGACTTATAGAAGGAGGAGATATTCAATTCGACTTTTTTTTATGTTTGTTACCTAATTTAGAACATTCGACTGAGTGAACCGATTTTGATGATTCTTTTTTTTATCGAAAGCTGGTGCTTGTCCTGTGGTCCCACTTAAATTTGAGCGAGATCTGTCGAGTAGTTTTTGAGTTATCTCTACTTTTGGAGTCGGTTATTTTTTATCAAGAATTATATTTGTTTCCTTGGTCGGCAATGAATCTTTGGGCAATGGTGTTTTGTAATAATAAATAAATAACGTGTGGGACAAGGATACACACTCCCAGACTGAGAGCAAAAATTCAAACTCATCATTCTCTACCTCGCTGGGATTCGAACCCAGGACCCTTGGCACCGCAATAGGGCATGGTAACCATTGCGCCAAATGGATCGTCAATTCCGTCAATGCCAAAGTATTGTTTTAGAATCAGTTTTATCTGATGTCCTTGGGCAACGGCACAGGCAATGGTGACCAAATGCCAAAAACTGGTGGCACGTTTGCTTTTTGTCGTAAAAAAGATGGCGCTAGTAGCGGTATGTGTGCGACGTTCCTATTGTAGGATTACAATTTATACCACTAAAGTTTTACACTTTTCATGTAAAGTTAAGTTTTCTTAATTACTTGAGTTTATTATGTATACCTACATTTTCTACGGAAGAGTGAAACAGGTAAATTTTTACTTAAAAAATATGTCACAACAACGGAATAATGTATTTTGTTAAACAATTTTTTTAATAAGTTATTTTTCGTTTTCATTTTCAAAGCCTTTTTATATTATTCCAAGAACCTGGATATTATATGAAAAGTCATCACCAATGCATTGGTAAGGAAAAAGAAAAAAAACATAAAAATGAGATGAAACTACTATTAAGAAAGGTAATAAATAAACTGTAACACACCTCCAATCATCAATCATATCCTTCGAGGCATCAACATGATTAATTAATATTACAAGAGAGTTTCACGGAACAATTTTTTCCGTCTGTTTGTCCACAGTTGTAACGTCTTCCACCATTATCCTGTACATTAATTATGCACTAAATAATACTAAATGGTCTATCGTGTACAGGATACAATAGTATGGCTATAGTGACCTGATGGACAGGAAAATGAGAAAGGTAAATGTATACGGAACTGTAATGTGTCTGCTCTATGTACCTATTTTAAAATACTTGACGTGATAAACATTTTATAGACTGTAATGGAGTTGAAGCGGTATATAGCCTGTCCTTACCCTGAAATGGCCCACTAAAGGGCACGGGTCCCTTCTCAAGACTGAGAAGGCCTAGAAGATACTTTAGCATAGACTGCTTTACTTCGCATGGTGTAGGGTTTAGTGGCCAACCCAAATTGCGAAAGTTTTAAGTCCCTGAAGACCTGCAACTTGCCTACTGCCGAACGACTGCTGGTGATATTAATCAGGACCAATGACTCTACGTGCCCTCCGAAGCTGGAAGCGTCTAAGAAGTGTTGCCACTAGCGTTCACCAATCCACCTACCAACCGCTTCCGCTGTTGATCAACTTGTTCGTTCACTAAGGATCGACACCAGGCGCTGGACTACAAGCTTTATTAAGTGAATGAAAACGAGAGATTTCTTACTATTAGCAGTCATTAGAGATAAGGCAGCAAGATTAGTAGAAAATTAGAAATAAGAGAGTGCTCATACTAAACTCGTTACGCTAAACAGCGCTCGTACAAATTCACTCGGTATTAATTAAACTCAGTGCTCATATGCAGTTTGGAGTGCAATACAACTATAATTAACTTAATCCTGTTAAACTCAACTCCTACAAGTTAATTCTGAGATGTTGTTTGACTTCACGTGACGTCCGTGACTTCTGTTTGTTTGTCTCAACTGTTCTGTGGTCCACAATATTTGTACATTTTTACTAGCGCTCTGACCGTGGCTTTGCTCATTTTTTAGGATAATAAGTATGTTTTTCCAAATCATGGTTTAGCTGTGTGTTAAATTCCACTAAATCTGTTCAGTAGTTTCCGTGTAAACAATAACAAACATCTATACATATTCTCACTCACAAAATTTCACATTTGTTATATTAGTAGGATGAATGTGTATGAGTAAAAGTATGTGTGAATTGATACACAAAAATTGAGTTTGTTTTCTCCAAGAGCAAACAAATAATTATGCAGCAGCTGCTATAAATTTTGTGGTTACAAATGTTTCTAATGGAGTCAAATTACGCAAGTGTAGCAACAAAAACTCTTCAGAAAATTTTTGGGCAAAATTATATTTCCAGAGCCGGATAATGTGTGATTTTATTTGACAAAAAACATTATAATGTTTCAAGCAAACGTTGCCCCATCCCGTAAGTATGAGCTTAGGCTAGGTTCATATGGCCGCGGCTGTCTGGCTGGCATGAACATTGATTGAGAATGGACGTGGAGGAGACAATTTTCTTGTGGATTTTTTATCGAAAATTGAAACGTCTCAGACTATACTGGGTTCATCGTATTTTTAGTGAAAGGCTTTATCAAGCCTAATTGTCTACATGAAGATTTTTTTTTACTATTTCAGGATATCAGTTGCATCCTTTGATTCTTTTATGATTGTATTGAAAAGGATTTAAAGGCCAGTCATGATGCTTTAATTATATTGCATAAAATTATCAAAAGAAAAAGTAGTCGGTACTTATTTTTATTTGATTTATGCATCTGTTCGCCTCAATCGGAGCGAATTAAATGAACAGGTCGATACAAATGTTCAGAACTTGCACCACGCGGTACCGCGAGCTAATGTAGTCAAAAGTATGGTATTTGTGTAGATTTTGTACCGCGGGATGGGTTGTTCCGCGCGGTACGGCGCGATTATGTGTACCTAGCCTAAAGAAAAAATTACATTCCATTTCTCGCATCGCATTCGTGCAAATTATTATTCTGTAAAAGGGATGTCGGTTATTATGAAGGAAATAAAGGAGAACCCCAATTTTCGGCCTCGAACCATATGTAATCTGTGCTAGAACATCGGACTAGACAAGAGTAAACTATATACCAAAAAAATCGTCTTATTTATAAGATAAACATATTTAAATCTTAGCTTCAGCTGCTGTTGCCAAATGAACTAAATAATGCAAAAAAGTTTTCACAGTATTTACCTCATTACATACGATTTTATAATCGATTGAATCGATTAATATTGATCGATTGATGGAACCTAATAATATATTTTATGTATTGTTTATTTATTATAATTATAATATTAATTTATTTTTTACATATTTTCGTATTCCATATAAATCAAAACTATGTAATAGGTATATTATAATTACCATTTAATCGTTACGCTAATTTTATTAAATTACATTTCGAATATTTTGACATCGATTAATCGATTGACAACAAAGATGATGTAATCCCTAATAATGTCATTTTGGTAACCATAGTATTTATAAATAACACCACTGTATTGTCATATTTCTCATCGATCTTTCATCTTTCTACGCGTGTTTTGTATATTTTTACTATCAAATATTTTCAGCGTATTTGGATTCCTATTTACTATTGAAACTCATCGACACGCACACAGTGATTTTAATTTTCTATTGTATACGCTTTCGTACTTGTGTTTTGATGAATGTGTTTCACAGTTTCGCTACAATTTCTTGGAAACCAATACTATATGGAATATGGACTCCTTAATCGCCTGTTTTGTGACTGACAAAGGTTCAGAATAAGTCCTGAACACTGGATAACGTACCCTATACATCTTTAGAAGATCAGGAAGTTGCTGTGGCCATACTTACAATGAGTATATTATGATTATGGTATCTTGATTGGGCAAGGTACTAACGAAATATAACGCCTCCTGCACAACTACACGAAATATTAATATATTATAATGATAACTAATAAAATCTCTTGAAATATGCAATAGCTTTTATTATACAACCTTTTTATGACATTCGTTTTGGGTGAAAATCATTGAAGTAGTAGATATTGTGTAACATACATATTAAATAGCACTGTGACACGAGTATGACATAATCATAACCTATAATTAAGGTGATTCATTCTAGGATTTCCTTAGTTGGCCATTGCTGGCAGCCGTGAAAATTGGAGAAATTGAACTTTTTGCAATAATCTAATTAACAGCCAATTTCCAGTCTTATCTACTTAGGCCTGAGTTTCTATGGAAACTGGGGTTCTCCTTTTACGCAAGAAGGCGTCCTTTCGCGGCGTAGGAGGGATATAAAATATGTTAAACTTTATAAATTCTAAACCGAGAATGTCGGTCGGTAAGTTTTAATCATAAAAATAATTACAGCTTGGTTACTAAGTCCACGTTGAAAATATTGCTGTGTATTTCTTTAAGGCGCTTCGTGTTTTAGATTTAAAACCTTTGTCTTCTTTCTTACGTTTTATTATCCAGTATCCATAACTGGATTTATTATTATGCATAAATATTACATTATGTTTTTTCCGTTGGTTGACTCGGGTTTTCCTTCACAATGTAAAAATGGTGCTCAAGGCGTATTGGCAGAATTCTTCCATCCTTAATTATTTTCCATGTTCTCTTTTAATTAAAACAGTTGACAAGAATTGAGGTAAACAATTCTCTCCTCGTTATTTATTGTTCCATGACCATATTCCATAAAGCTACTTAATACTGGTACATAAATTTTACCCATAAGGCCAATTGGGCTAACCATGCTTTTTAAAACCTGGAGTGATTAAATTTTTACAAGTTTTTTAATCGATTACTTACTATTTATACAAGCCATCGGCATGGGATTGTTTCCATTAAATGTCTACAATCTTATAGATACTATCAGACACTTATGTTGCAGGAATGTGAAAGGGAGATACGCAAAAAAATATAATATCTATGTAGAATTTGGACTCAAGAACAGATAGAGACACTTAAACCTGAAAACCTTTTCCATACAATTGAAAAATAAATGATATGGGGTATGCAGTGTGTAGTGACCTACACACGTCCTTGTTTCTAAAAGATCCCTTGTTTATTTATTTGCCGATCCATTTAGTTGAAACGAGTGGCGTTATTTGAGACCGGCCACAGTACAAATAAAGTCAAGTCAAAAAAAAAAAACTCAAGACAAATTTTATGATACTTGTACTGAACACAAATTATGAAATACTTAACATTTCTTAGGGCATATTACTTAGCTAAGTTTAGTAAAAAACTTATCCAAACTTACTGTCAACATATTTTGGCTCCTTCGTTTGAAAAAAATACTTTGTTCTAAGATAACTAAACAAACTTAAAATTCTGCACGTGTTTATGAAAAACATAATAAGTGATTGCAGTGACTACTAAATATTAGCAGCTACTGTAAGATCAACAACAATCTTTCTCGTAGTTGAAGAGGCAGAGTATTTTCTACTATGTTTTTCAATGCTTGTTAGAAGAGGTGATAGTGGCATGTTAGAGGATAATTCGTCGTTTATCTGATAATAACAAACAGCGGAATCATTATTAGGGTGATGCCGCTAAAGATTCTTATCTTGATGAAGGACAAAAGTTTACATAAACCAATCCATGACATCCATGTGACAATCCATGTATTGTATATTTCGATGAACGAGGTAGTGGATTCTTCAAATAAATGCACTTTATTATTGTAACTCACTTGTTTTCATTTTAAATTGACAATAATACAGAGCACAGTGCATGCGATATAACATACAGAGCGGAAGAGGGAGATGAGGTGGGGGGAACACAGATTATTAATATACAACACCATGCCACATTAACATCCACCTAAAAACTGCAAGCATTATTCCAATAAAAACTCTTAAGTCAGATGAACAAGCCCTAGCGTGGCCATACACGATCAAGTATACTTGTCAAGTTTGCAGCAGACTTGACGCGGCATCCAGTAA
Organism: Thymelicus lineola; assembly: GCA_963932265.1. Lineage (NCBI taxonomy): Eukaryota > Metazoa > Arthropoda > Insecta > Lepidoptera > Hesperiidae > Thymelicus > Thymelicus lineola. The sequence goes on along the minus strand of OZ010692.1, from coordinate 473,374 downwards.
ACTTGACGGTGTACGACCTCAGCATGGTTATCTGGCCATATAGCTATCTCATGCAAACTGAAAGCCTCATCAAGTCAAACTACAAAATTGACAAGTACACTTGATCGTGTATGGCCATCATTATAAGTACATCTCAGTGTTTTGTACTGTGGCTAGGTTGTAAAGAGAGCAAACATTTTATATCGTCTTCACATTGATGATTCGGGACGTAAATATGGTTTGAGGGGCGATACTAAGCCGCCATTGTTTATTGGGGCTGATATCTCACAAGTACATTATCAAACAGTGTCCCAACGGAAACCAAAGCGAGATTCAGTTTACAAACAAGACAAGTGTATTCTCATCTGAACGGAAAGCACTTGAGTTACCGAAGGTACTTTGAGGTACTTATTTCTAATGCTATCCGTCTATAGTCCCCACGAACTAAGAATGCATATTTGTCGTTTGTCATCGCAGTGACACTAGAGATGTACAAATAAAATCGATTCACGAAAAATCCAATTTTTGCAACAAATCGATTCAAAATTGTAAGACTTTCTAATCGATTCAATAATTAAATTGTAAATTCTAAAAACCGAAACATTTAGATATCCACAAGTAACTGGAATGATACTGCCTCCATTGAGCTACTTAAGTTACTTTACCATACCTATACGCTCAATAATTATGTATTTACGACTATAATAAAATATTTTTTTCCCAAAAAACTCACTGTTAATTCGTCCGCGCCGCATCCAGCATTTGAAATTTGGGTTTCGGTTGAATAATGAATATTCTAACCGTATTTTAATCAGTTCAAATGGCTGCGGTTAGAGATTATCGTAATAAACACTTTTGGTCATATTCATATAGAAGAGAAGAAATTAAATTGTTTAATTGTTAAACACAAAGAAAGAAATAAAATAAATTCATTTTTATTTTAAGTTTCGATTATAGTAATGTATCGATTATTATGGTTTTATAAGTGGTTTCATGCCGTCACATCACTTAACGTCAGTGTAGATTTTGTCATCTTCATATAATATTGATTCGACGCCTTATTTTTTTATTCAATTTTGCATAAATTATGATGTGATGGGATTTTTACTAGATTATAACGTTTAATATGATTCATAAATAACGTCAATACGAATACGATACAATACGAATAGGGATTTTTAACAAATTTTGGCAAAATCCTTTGTTCGTAAGTAACCAACTATTCATGTCAATTAAATAATTATTCCATTTTGCTCAAAGACGTACAAGGTTGGTTCATATTAATAAATGGCAGCTATCATTAATGCGTTCTTAGATAATTTTGAGATAGATGTAATAACTTACTAAATCCATTATCATGTTATCATGTTGTCTAGCTGCAAAATAATAATAATAATGTTTATTTATCTTCACAAATTACATAAATAATCACATGAAAAATTTCCATAAAGGGTCCATACATTAGTAATTTCGTGTACCAGCATTACATTTCAACTATAGGTGTACACTGAATATATTACAGGTACTCTGAGAATATTTCAACTTTGAAGGAAGAACTCATATTAAATGGAACGGATGAGGACATAATTTTGCAATGCCAGCGCGAGGTCTAAGGATATACAAATACATACTTACTTTGTTGGCGACTTGACAGTTTTCTTAATCTTTGGCAGTGATCGCTTTGGAAAGAGGCTTGTTTATACTTAAGAATTCATAATCAATTGATTTTATATGACAAAAAAGTATCTGAAAACATACTATTCTGATTGAAGATTGAAGCCACGTGGCGCCAATGCATTGGGATATACTTGGTATTCGCGGTGTCGGTTCTATACGCTAGTAATAATACTTCAATGTGTAATAACTAGCAATATAATGGTGGTGTCTATTATATGTAGGTATAGTGCGTTGATGTTTATGGGCGACGGTGACCAGTAATTACCATCTGCAGGTGGCCAAGAAGCTTAAAAACTAAGTGGAAACCACGCTTCAAAGAGGTTTCTGATGAAAGATCACGTAACATTTTGGTAGAAAAAATTCGACCAATAATAGGCTTGATTTTCAGTGACCTTAAGACTCGTAGCCATTCGTAAGGTTGGACAGGACAGTTGGCAGGATTTTTCAACTGACTTTAGTCAGAGTTGGTCCAAAAATAAAAAAGCTTGAAAAACAACTAAGTCTCATTTCATTATTAACATGATACGTCAGGTACAAATAAATTAATTTAAAACTGCCGAATCCATTACACGGGGTAAGAGCTATTTTTTTCCACCACCTTCATTTCTGAAAAACAATAACGATATGATTAATTAATCCTTTTACCACATTTGTATTTAATTAAGACTTATGTTTACATGAAATTGTAAATTTAATTATACCATTAAACACAGGATAATTTTGAGCATCGAATAAACTAAATTTTTTAATAAAGACTGAGTCATAATTATACGTATACTGAAAACAAACCTAACAGTAATATTATTATGGATTATATGAATTAAGTAGCTGTGCCCGCGACTTCGTTTGCTGGAGCTTTGTCCGCATAAATCCCGACCCCGTCGGAATTCCGGGATAAAACGTATTATGCTATTATAAGATAAACGCTTACGCGTATGCCTATAACCACCTCTATTACAAGTTAATTATCACTTGCTTCGGTGAAGTAAAACATCGTGAGGAAACCTGCACACCGGAGAGTTCCCCATAATGTTCTCAAAGGTGTGTGAAGTCTACCAATCCGCACTTGGCCAGCGTGGTAGACTATGGCCTGTACCCCTCACATTGTGAGACCCCGAGCCTAGCAGTGGGACAATTATGGGTTGTTGCTTTTTTTTTTGCACCTCTATTTTCCAGTGAAATTCATAATAAAATCAGTTAAACCGTTCCAGAGATTAGCCCTGCTAAACAACCAGACAAAGAAAATTTTTAAAAAAGTTTTTTTTTTATGTTTTAGTATCGTCACAGAAGATATAATAGTACATAATTGTAGTATCGAGGAAATACCTATAAGCATTGAGAAAAACTCGTCTTACTTGTCGGCCGTTGATATATAATTTAAAAATATTCTAAAAACTATTAGCTACTTACATCCTGGGGGATGTAGTTAATCATTAACTTTTACTTAATATTAAAAGGTATATTTATCTTTTATTTTTGTAATTGTAATTATCTACTGACCAGTCTCCGTTTCCTTCGGTTCGTTCCACGGCTGTTGCTTCGATGTTGCGAACATTATGAAGAACAAATTCGTGAAAAAGTATACTCCAGATGCTAAGAAGAACACTTTACGCCACTGGAATGGATCCGTCTGTAAAAAAACATTTTAAGGCTGTGAATCAATATTCATATAATATATAGATTATAGGTAGTCCTTTTTGCTACGGCCCAAGCAAGCAATATGAAAGGATTTGGGGACATTTGACCTCTAATTTCTGTATGGGTTAGGAGATAAACGGAATCGCAAAAAAAAAATTATACGTATAATAAAGAAAAGTAAAAAAAAAACTGTGTATCAGTATTTATCAATCAGTTAATGATATAAAATAGCAAGTTCTATAATATACCTAAATAATATTTGTATACGTGTTAATAAAATTCATTCGATTCATCAATTGGTTTATTCATTCATTCATTCTACATGTAATTTCACTTCTTAGTTGCCTTGAAATGGGATTAGAAATCGATATAATTGAAGTGTTACCTACATAAAAATTTTCATGTCCTTATTTTTACTTTTATTGTTTAGGAAAACGTTATTTTTTATTTCCTTATTTTATGAATTTAATATTAATCAAATTTCGCAATAAGATCACCAGTCTTAAAATGCACTCATATCTGAACTTCAATGCAGCTTTATAAACTGAATATGATAGAAATGGAAGATTGTTTTGAATAGATGGATTGGGGCGGATTTGAATAGACGATTCGAGAACGATTTTGAAAAGATGAATTGAATGAGGTCGACGCGGCAGGAAAACTCGGAACGCCTAGAGGACGGTTTTAAGGCGAAACTTACTTCGAATGCTCTTACAATTGTGTCTCACTCTCAAGGTAAAGTTTACGAATGTAATAATACGCTGGTAGTGTATGAAAATATACCCACAAGCGCAAGTTCAGCGAATTTGTACGAGTATGATTGCTCTTGCTTTCAGAGGAAATGCTCTCAAAAAATTGTTAAGGAGTATGTATTTATTGTTCATGAATCCATTGGAATAAAGCTTACTGCAATAATATCAGTAAAACACGCAACTATATTATTATACTTAAACCATTAATAAACAGAAATAAACAGACAAAAATTCTGATCTTTGTAAGTACAATAGACTTCTGTTCGCTTACTATTTTGTTTACTAAGAATATACAAATCAATATTTTAAATAAATAAAATAATTATATAATATTCACAACAACAACAAATATTGATATAATATTTGGCATTGTGACAAATATAATTCGTAAACTTTCGTATAATTAATTATAAAATTAATTCGTAAATTTCATATAAAATTATACATTAAAATGTAAACTTAATAATTTGTTTATAAAAAATAGCAAGCAGCTTAGTAAAGGCAAACCGAAAGGGATAATCCCTTTAATTAAGACGTCCCTTCGTTCCTTAGAAATCAAAACTGTGATTTAAATAATTGGATCATTTTAATTGAATTTCACAAGCAATATCAGACCTTCTCGAAGTACTGTGAAACTAAAATTGAGTGCGAAATTCTATGGCATACCTAAGAATAATTATAATATTTCCTATTGAATTTAAAACAACAGACGTACTTAGTTGTTTCTTTGCTGTCGGGGTTCTTGTCAAATCATTCCAACATTATGTATAGACCCTAACATTCACTACACCATTACACACGAAAAAATTACATGTGAACGCATATCGCTACATTTTATCAATATCATTGCATTCAACGTTCGCATGAAGATGTAAACGCTAGGGCCATAATCAAATGTCAAATGCAAAAACGCATGACAAGACTAATAATAAGTGCTAGCTATCCGACTCAATAAACAAGTCTCTTCCCACAAAGCTAAATGGTCATCAAAGGTAAAAATTGTTGTTGTTGTTACCTCGTCATCGACGATGTACCCGCAGACGAGCGGCGCGATGATTGACACGATGTTGGCGATGCAGTTGGAGATGCTCATGAGGGACGCGCTGAAGTTGGGCGCCATGTCGATGGAGACCAACTGGAAGAACAAAGAATTAAACCGCAGAAGAAATAATAGCACATATATAATAGTAAATAGTAATTAAACTACTAAGTATTAATGTCGCGTGTTTTACTAATACTGCGTGAAGACTGTGTTTCCTATACTCATTGGTATAAAATCGATGATAATCGAACGTAGTATAAACATATGCATTTATATTTTTTATCTGTCACTATTTTCTATTATGTATCTATTTTCTATATCTATGTCTATATCTATTTTCTATTATGGTAATTAGCCCTCCTTCACATTAATTTTCGCTCTCATATACCATAACAGGAACAATTACAAATATGATTTCCTTTTGTAATTGTAACGTATACATGGACATGAGATTGCAATATTTGTGTTAATGGCACTGTTAACACATGAATATAGAACGAAATTTTCTCAGTCCTATTACATTATGTCGAGCGGAAATGTAATTATACTCGTACGAGTAGCACTCTTACAGTCATACCCCCGCGCTAGGGTCCCCTGTGTGTCCCCTGTGTGTTATCCATATAACACAAATAACACATCACTCACACCTGCAACTTGTGGATCTTAGTATATGTCGTCTGATCGGAAATTGAACCCATGACCTTTAGTTTTGCAGCCAGGATACCAACTAACCTACGGGGTCGTGATGTTAAAAGAAAAGCAAAGTTCCTGTGAAACAGAAATAGCAAGTATTTTTTTTAAATCTAAAACTACATATAAACAGGTTCTGTACACTAAAACAAATTGTTCTCATAGTCCGATCACTGCGAGACTTAGTGAGCGAGAACGCACCATTCTGTCAACATTAACGTTTAAAATTAAGTAAAGTGAAATTTTACAAAAAGCTTCACTGAAATCACACTTACACCATCCATCCATTAATCCATCAGCCCTTGGAGGTCCACTGATAGACATAGGCCTCCTCTAACTTGCGCCACTCTGACCGGTCCTGAGCATTCTGAATCCAGCGGATGCCCGCTGTCTTCTTCAGGTCGTCAGTCCACCTGGTCGGGGGACGTCCTATGCTCCTTTTTCACTTATACAACATTTTACTTACTTATTTAATTGTCATTTGTCTCACCAAATATCCTGTATATTGTCCAGAGTTGATCCCGACGGCTAGTGTCAGCATGACCACAGCAAACACCATATTACCCTTGGGGGAATAAGATAACCCTATAAGCGCAATCGCTGGACCCCAGAGACCTAAAACAAATCATAATATTAAAAGTCGTCAAAATAATATTACCTAAAATATTTTCCGCTTTCAGAAAAGGTTTTAAATCAAGCGTCAGAGTTTACTTTTCTAAGATCTTGATTTAGAATTTTTCAAGCCTGTATTACAAGTCAACAGTGCTAGTCTATAGATAAATTATGGGATCAATTTGAACATTTTTAGAAGAGAAAAGCATGTTATTTAATATTACGTTGCTTCATTGTGTGTTTCCGTGTGTGTGCTACTGCACACACTGGAGACTATACATATACGGAATCCCTTCTTACTTTTGCGAGTTCAATAATCACAACAGAAATCACAGCTATCTAGTTCTACTTCGTACTTACCAATAGAATTGAACAATTTTCTACAATTTGTTACACTTAACCATTTCTTCCTAATGATTAGATCAGTCATTGCTCCCATCGGGAAGCTTAGAGCGTACATCATTAAGTAGGGCAGACACGAGAGTATTCCATTCTGAAAAGTAAAACTTTTATTCGAAAAGTTTTATTACTAACACTTGTCACTTAAATTCTTTTTCTACTATGAGTATTTTCCACAAGAAAGAAAGGTAAGAGAGACCCAAGAGAATTTTTGTCTCTTCTTTTTTCACTTACAACTTTAACATCGTCGCCTAGGAAATTTTAATCCAAATAATCATCTTCTTTATTCTAAATATTTGCTTTTGAACCCCCAACGAAAAAAGAGGGGTGTTATAAGTTTGACGTGTCTGTGTATCTGTGTATCTGTGTGTCTATGTATCTGTGTATCTGTATGTCTGTCTTTGGCATCGTAGCTCCCAAACGGATGAACTAATTTTGATCTAGTTTTTTTTTGTCTGAAAGGTGACTTAATAGAGTATTCTTAGCTATGTTTAGTGTAAATGAAACTGTCCGGGGTTTTTTAATTTTAATATAAGATTATAAGTTGAAAGTATAGATAATAATCAATTTCGTCAAATAAAAAAGTAACGTTAACTTATACTTTTCTTTACCTTAGTTAATTTCACATGTAATATGTTTGCCATGTACGAAGGCATTTCCGTCATGAGGGTAAAGAAGCCCCAGTTTTGACCACAGTGAGCCAACACGGCTGCCCAGAATGGAACACTGGTGACAATCTTTGACCACGGCGTTGACAATCTCTGAAATATAAAGAAAGATTAATAGTAATTAATGTTATTCATACTCAGTCATGGAGCTATGAGTATTAGTTTTAGTTGTATCGTCATTTCCAACAACGGGAGTCATTCCTGAACCTATTTTCTGCCACGCATCTTGCTTTACAATTGAGTAGTTCTTGAAACTATAAATGTTAACTCTTTTTTCCTGAACGATATCATAAACAAGAGCAACCCCGCATTGCATTTCCTCTGTCTCCATGTTTTCAAACGTATTTGTAACAAAAATTCACTTTAGAGGTCTATCATGAAAGGAACGTAAAGTCCAGCTGTGGGATAGTTATCTCTGAATGATATAAATTACCCAACTGTTTAGTGTACGATACAACCATTAAACTTGTAATATTTAGAAGACAAAAGGAAAAATACCTTTTGTTTCCCACTTCTTCCCAGCGAGGTCTGGATAAATGTCAACTCAGCTTCTGATATGAGTTTACTTTGCTCGGGACACGACGAACCAAATATAAGGTAGGCTACCGTCCATATGACCCCCCAAGTGCCGTCTACGTAAAATATGGCTTCCCATCCCCAGTTAGTTGCTACGAAACCCGATGCTAAGAGCTGAAGAGCTATTCCTAGTTGTGCACCTGTTGACAAATCGGAATCTTCAAAATGGTACACGTACAGTTATCTCGGGTTACTTGGATTTGAAGTATATTACTAAGTTTTTATTTATTGATCTTGGCATCAAAATAAATAATGTTTAGATTTCTAAATAAAATATGTTTAGGTTAGGTTGAATTTAAAACAAAATTAGGAATTGCATAAAGTTAAACTGAAATTCGAATTTACCGTGACCCTCATTTTAATTGGAGAGACAATATATGATTTATCAGGATAATAGAGACATTACATGAATGCAGGAGACAGCGTTCTAAACATTTTTGATGGAGAAAAAAGAATTGTGATACACAATCTCAAATAAATTAAGGTTATTTTAATATTGGGCACAATTAGTTTTTGTTTCAACGAAAATTACATAATGATTCCGGAAAGCATCATTTAAAAGTCAACTACAAGCTATTTTAAGGACTGACACATCAATGCTTGGCCTGTAATGACGCCTAATGGTCGTAGCACACATATCAACTCGTAAACGGAACGTAAACGTATCAACTCTTGCATGTCAGTATTCTTTGTATGAAACTCCCTACTGTAAAGCACACTTATCGGATTCGTAACGTAATCGCCTCGCCTCGAGACAAGCTCACGAACCGCGGTACGGTGCGTGGACGACTTGCCGTACCCGCGCTAACGTCTCACCGTACGCTATCCTTCGACTTTCCGTTTCCTCGTGCACGCCCCGCGCCGCGGCGCCGCGGCTACCGCTGCGTCGGCGAACTGCTGTCATTCATTCCGTCAACCAGCGGCCGGCGAGCCGTAAGCGCGGCGTCGCCTAGCCGTAGCCGAGTCGATTTGGAGCTGTTGGTCGGTTATAACGCGCTTACGTTAGGTTGACGGCGAGGCGATCCGGTGCCGATCCCTTTCCGAGTTGATATGTGCGCTACGACCATTAACCAGTATGTAACTAATATAAATATTGTGACGAAACAACCACTTTGCATTGACAAGTATGCGTTACTTATATCAGTAGTGCCCCAGGAAATGACCTCTGACTGACATATAATATTAATCCAATCAAAATAATATTATAAATTCTTATCAGATCATTTATTGCGTCGTTGATAATTCTACTCATTGAGTCAGCTAAAGCTAAGATTTTATATATAAATTAACATTTCACGAAAAGTTAAGTTCCCGCGAAATGAGAATAAAAGTAAAAGTCCACCGGACCACTCTACTTAGTATTCAGTCCGCTGCTTCAGCTTTTATTAAGCAGAAACTATTATTATTAAGTAGAGTTTTATTCAGTTCATAATATGTGATACATTTACTTTCACAATCTGTTAAGTAACCTACTATTTATTAAAATTGGATGTTAATTTCTTATAATTCCTTGGGTGCAATGTTAAATAAACCAAAATTAGTGACAAGTAGACATGCCACCCACCACACCACCTTACATTGGGAAAGAAATGTCCTCGAATGGAGAGAAAATCGATTGACGACCTGAAGAAGACATCGGGTATCCGCTAGATTCAGAAGGCTCAGGACCGGTCAGATAAGCGCTTGTTAGGGGAGGCCTACATTCAGCATTGAACTTTCAAAAGCTGATAAATGGATGAATGGAGACATGCCACAACCCTGACAAACTATAACAAAATTAAAGTTGTTTTCCAAAGAGAATACTTAAACATAGGAGCGTTTAACTAACCGTAGTTTGCAGATAGCAATTTGTAAAAGTATAAAGTTCCTCACAAGCTTTCCGTAGTGTTTGAAATGTAGTAACTGCTTCGCTTGCAATTCCAACTCAAAGCGGGGCAAGAAAATATATGTTTAGGTCAAATACTTTCATGAAGTAAAGTTAGATATTTTTAAGTTTTAATACGATGAAATGATGAAAATGGTTCATGGGTTTTCCCTCAATTTCTTCATTTTATGTAAATAGAATTTAAAAGTTTAACTATAGTGGTCTTTAAAAAGTAGTAGTCTCGTTTTCTTTTCGAATTGAGTTATTTGAAGCCTAATTCCTAACGAAGTTTTAACTTATGGTACAATTGATTCAAGTTCTTTAGAATGTAATAACGCGCTTGTCATTGATGATGCTGTAGGTGCATTTCACTGGAACCCTCTGCTTGGATCCTCTAGGGGCGCTACAGACACTAAATATTCCATTTAACGTTAAGCTATTTCGTATGCTTGGCAACAAAGGAATTAAGGAGCACACTTATACCCTCTTCAATCACGAAAATACTGAGTCTACCCCTTATAAAGAAGCGGTAATAAGCAAAGAAAAAATCTTAAAGCTACCTGCATAAATGATAGTGCTCAGTCTTCCTTTCTCCTCAAACGGGATCCACTGGCTGACCAAATGGTGCATGGTAGGATATACGAAGGCTTGCGTTAACCCTTGCAGAAATCGACATCCGCAAACAAACTTCCAGCCTCCCTAAAACAATCGTTAAGTAGTAAAAAAGTTGTTTTTGTTAGGCACGCTTACAAATGATAACAAAATACAACATTTATTACTAAAATATAACAACAGTAAATAAAATACATTACAATAGTTAAATATTGAACTTTTTAATTAGAATAATATTTCTCAGTAAAATTAAAAGAAATACTTTTTTCAACAAAATTATAATTATCATTTCTATTTATCTACGTTTGTGTTTAACAATAAGTAATTTACAGCAGATAAATCTTAAAACTGTAAAGCTTAGGCTGACTTAAGTATCGAAAAGATTAGTACGCATCCGTACCAAATAATAGGTTAGCTGCAGATATTATCTTAACTGCAGCAATCTAACTTTGGAACTTGTGAATAGTTTAATAATATAAACTTCCAAAATTTGGCTGATTACTAAGTCATTAAATAATAAGAATAGAATGTTCTTACAATTTCGGCACTCAAGGGTATGAGCAGGGAGATCAAAGCGTTGACAAAAACTGAGATGGTGATGAAGATCTTGCCACCAAACCGCCTCGCCAGCGCGCCGGCTGGAATCTGCAGGACCACGTAGCCCCAGAAGAACGACGAGAGGATCAGGGACTTCATGCTGGGATCCCAGTCGAAATGCTGGAAGAAAAGTCAACAAATAAAGTTAAAAAAATGATGTAGGTACGTATTCTGCTGATGATGGTTTAATAAAAGCACGTAATTTAATATTAATATCTGTTGTAGCAGTAGTGTACGTCATCTACATGTTCACTATTTATAATGCTTCTAACGGTATTGTTACTACACTTGTATGTTATGGTCATTAGGTACTCATGTTTGAGACAAAACTGTTCGCATATTTAGAAATTTAACACGTCTCTCGTAATTGTAGCACGTACAATTGTAATAATTTACTTTATTTTTATCGCTAAAGATAATTTTTGTTTTATTACTTTGCCTATCGAATCTAAAGCAATAAGTATAAATTATAAACAAAATAGAAGATATCAGTTGAAACCGGATCTGAAAAAATTTTAAGTCCTGAACCGTTAAGAACCATGTGAGTGTAGAAATTTAAGTGCGAAGTAAAGGTCAGGTCGATAATAAGTATACAAAACAATGCATTAGTGTTTTTGTTGGTACCTATAGTTAATATTACGATAGGGAATTACACAACATAGTTATAACAAAAACTATTATAGCTCCAATGTAATTTGTATTGTGTAAAATATGTAATTCCGTGAAGGACATCTAGCTACCATTTTTTCCATGAGTAAACTGGTTGGAAGCTTGAGGGCCAGTTTTTTCTTTCACCTCTTCTTTGATGATTGAACATATCGAATGCAACACTGCACACCAGTGTTTTACATAAAAAATCCGGTGAATTTCAATTGTCTCCTTAGTTTTTTTAATTGTAGTTTGAAATGGAAATTTTCGCTTGTAAAATGGCAGTTGGACAGCACAATAACATTGATGACCCAGCCCCGCCCTACTTGACATTGCCAGACAGATCACTGGTACACAACACTACACGTTGATTACATCCTTATCAATACATTCATTATATTGCGTTGTATTAATTAATCATTGATTTATATTATTATGTCGATTTTAGGTAATTTATGAGAACATCGTTGTTCGTTACTGTTTCATGTTTTGTTGTTTCTTTCTTTGCTGTTTTAAGTACAATAGTTTTGAATACATCATTAGCTTTTCTATTTATTTTATTTCTTTATTTAATATGTTCATCTGGCACGTAAGATCTTCTTTGCTATCCATCCAATTATCATTTAAATTAAGGAGCGAAAATAGAATGTCCAAATTATGCAACGAATTCAACTGTGAAACTTATTGCAAGGATATTATTTATCATATCAGATGTATAATAAAATGTATTTGGATATAACTTTGGTGTACAATAAACTATAATAAAAGCGTGACAAATTATAGTTTTTAGTATGGAGTAAATATTAATAAGTCTGGTTTATATTTTGGTTCTAATGAAATTAGTTACAATAAATTAATACTCAAGAAAAATTCAGTTTGGTTTTTAGGATTTCGAAGAAAAATCGGAATCTTACTTGACGAAAATTAATCTTTAATCTTAATTGACGAACGGACACAAAGAAACTGTGTCCGTTCGTCAATCCGTCCGTCTGTCTGTCCAAATTGCGCGTGGCCTGACATGCACTTGGCCGGTTTTTTTATTAATTTAAGGTCGACCAAAATAGAATACGCAATAATTACATGTAATTATGAAGTCAGAAATTTCTGTTCTTCAATATATTATTGAACACAGCTTTTTAATTCTATAGTAGATCAATTCAAATGCGGTTCAATACAATAAATTAAATTATTGCTACTTAGTTGCAGGTGGAAACACGTCTAGTGAATTTATCAGTGAAACAAAATTATACCGATATTGAAGCTGGAAAGTTACTCGAGAATAATTAATAAAATTGTTCATGTTACTTCAATAAATTTTACTTAATGCGTGTTTTAAAAGCTTGGCAGAACACTTGGTGCTTTAGATGTGCTTGTTGTTCAAAATATACCCAGTGATTAAGAAAAAGGAGTGCAGGAAGTATAAGTTTTATTTGGTTTACGTTATAACTGTGACAGTAAATTTTTTAAAGTACCTACTTGTGTAAAACATGTATATAAAAGTTTGAAATCTCTAATACCTATATTTTATGGTCGTCTTGATTAAATAGAACTACGCAACGCATAATTTAAATCCATAATATTTTTACAAATTACGACACTGCCACAGAAAATCCCTGGAGTAGTTCTGGTCAAAGAAGCTGCAAAAGACTCCCAAAGCTAATCCTACTCAAATATCACAGAAAACATGAAGCATACTGTTTACACTTATTTATTCGTAAAACATGAAAAAAAAATTGGAAGAAGCCACAGACCTTTTCTCTCGTATTGTCAGTCATGTCAACGATGGCCATGCTGATGTTGACTCGCATGCAGAACGCAAACAACATCGCCAAGAAGAGAAGGAATGTTTGTGCATGGCGAACGCCGAGACCCTCTGTAATAAGGTTTTAAATGATGACAAAATAATAATGAACGGTTGAACATAATCATAGTGCTGTGAGGTAATTATATTTGCACATTTAAATTCGAAATTTTTTAAAAAAAACGCAGTGGTATTCAATAGAATTATTTCAATAGAATTTGAGAGTCCCGTGCCCAGTAGTTGGCCATTAATGGGTTGAAGCTAAGCCAAGCCAAGCCAAGCCAAGTACTACAAAAGAAACGTAGTTTCTTCATTGCATTAAAATAGGATGATGATTAAGATAGAATATTAAAAGTATTTTTGATATCCATAAATGATTTATAAATTAATATAAACATTTAAACATACAACACTTACTGGGAGCGACATTTTCTACGGGCGTAACAATCCCCATTTTTCAAATTTGCGGTAAACTTATGTTTGTTAGTTTGTATGATCATATCAACGTCATGCTACCCGTTACACGGAGTGCAAACAAGTGATTGAAATTGAGTTTAGATCTTCGGTTCGGAGAAATAGTCTCACGCGACTAACAGAAACATAGAGTTGAATTGTTACTGTATAAAATTTAAATAAAATCACAATTTTCGTTTAAAATATTAAAAAGCTTTGAAATTCATTTTACATTATTTTATTTGAAGTTATTGATAATAAATAACTAATTACAGTGAAATGGTTCTTATAAGCACGCAAAATATTTCCAAACATTTTATTTTATTCCCCAATAATTAGAGCACAAACACCGTTTACGTCGTAAATGTCACTGCAGTCAATCACCATCACATTCGTCGTCGAAATCATAGCTGTGATACACATGCTAGGTTGCAGCACACAAGCATTCGCAATGCAATCCGCTAACTGAAGTGCGACAAAAAGAACGAGCTCTTAGCCTGTGTATGTATCAAATATATCACATATGTACTTAAAATGCTAATTTTAAGCATGTATAACAAAACTACTAATTTATTTTCAATAATCCATAGACTTCAACTTGTAATTACTTGTCAAAACTTATTGTTTAATCATCTTTGGACATGTTCTTAAGAATGTTCACTTCAATCATTAAATCAATCGAGATTCATAATTATTACATGATCCGGTATTACTTGCCAATTAATTAGCTACAATTAAATGTAATTTGAATGCTTAAATAAAATTTCTTGTCTATGCCGTTGAAAACTAAGGAGTTAAGGAGTTCTCTTATATGCAGCTACCTCTAGGCGCAGTAGTTAGGTTATTGTGAAAATTAGAGCAAGATATCATTATCAAATGCCTACTTGTATAAAATATCCTGAATACAATATTAGTCATTGAGTAGATTCTCGGACTAAAATAATCCTGAGCGAAGTGTAAGATCATGCTTATCAGTCATAAAAAATACAATGTCATTGGAACTAAAACCAAAACAAAATGAAAATTTCAACTGCTTATGAGGAAGTATTACTAATATCGCAGTCAAATAAAACCTTGTATATGATGATAATAGGCATAAGTATAACCCAAAAATTAATTTTTCTTTCATGTCGAGAAAAGTCGATTATTATTTCAATCAATAGACTATAGTAAAAATTTCTTTTGACTTAATAATAAATAAAATAAATAAATAAAATAAGAAAATAAAAAAATAAGAAATAATAAGAAAATAAAATAAATAAAATTTTTAAGTAAAAATGTACTTGCTAGATTAATACATACATAAATATTATGAATTTTTCACGTGTGTGAATATGATAACTTCAATTAATGCCTGAATTTTTGGATAAATTTTGCAAATGAGAGAGACTTTTATGAAAATGTTTCGGAACTAGCAGAAGATTCTGAGGAATTTGAAGAGAACATCTGCGAATAACATCAATAATTTTTCCGCCATAGTAGCATGTTTACATTCCAAAGTTACATAATTTTGGTTAGATAATCAAGAACAAAAGAACAAAAGCCAAATTAAATACATGAACAAATTAAATTCCAATTAATTTCATCCCCATAATTGCTAACTGATATTCAAATTGGTCCAAAAATGTTGATGGTAATACGTTTATTACCGAAATGTAATTCCTCACATGAAGATTTTTCAGTGAGAAGAATCTCTATTCTTTTCTCCAACTTTAAACATTAACTTTGAAAACTATAAATATGAATATCAGTATAAAAGGTTATCTTTTAATGGTCGCGTAATTTGTTCCATCATTTGTTCCATTAATAAAACAAATTATTACAATTGCTATGAAAATAGACCTTAATTCTTTGTGTTAAGATATGTTTATAAAGTAGCGGTGAATTTGTCGACATTTGACAAAGGTGTTGTAGTGATATGGAATAAAATGTGCCTTAATCCTTTGGAATAAAAGTTGAGGCGTTGTTAAAATATCTTGGTACAACGAAGATAATGTTGAACTTTGACAATGTCATTGGCATTCAGCTTTTTTACGAGATGTTTCGACCGGTTATGTGACTCGTAGAATACTTTAAATAACTTTGTTATCGGTATAAATACAAATGTTGATAACTCACTGTGTTTAAAACAAACAGCATAAGCTGTTCAATTTTTATAATATAAAAACTTAAATGATTATTTATATATAATATTACTCGTATATTTCATTCGGTATGTTATAAAAATCACGTCGTCCATTTTCTGATACTTTTTCGGTTCTAACCTCCTGTCTTGCACCCTTAAACTCTCATAAATTTTAATCATAATATATAGTTACAAATCTTTGGTTCGCAGTCAGTAATAAATAATAATAATATTAATAATAAACATACAATCTAATTGAGAACCCCGTCTTTTTAACTGTTAAATCAAAAAATAAATAAATGTATTTAATTATTTACAAATAACTTGCAAATGTTTTCCTGCAAAATTCATATTGTGTATTGGTCTATTCTAAGACATGTAAACTATGCAACTGAATATGCCTGAAGGTAACAAAAGGAATTAGGATGGAATTTACATTCCGGAAATGTTATTAGCAAATGGTAAAGCATACACAATAACACATCCGTTGCCGATCTATCCGGTAACATGGCATGAAATTCAAACATGCATTTGATACTCCGGCAATTTCCGTAATCTGTGGTTAGACTGGTCAGACAGTCACAAGCATTTGGGAATCGAACGATAAACGGGTACTCCGGACATATTGCTGTGGTAATCATTAATTTATAATCTAGCTTATGAGCGATGATATAGGCGATGATATTGAAGGACATAAAAACGATAGCTTAAATTATGTTTAACATTATTTAGACTGTTATATTTACTGGTGTGACAGCACCTTTAAGTTCTACTGAACTGAACTGAGAACCTCCTACTTTATTTCAAGTCGGTTAAAAATACATACATGTTGTATTCGCACTGTCACATAAAAAAATCAACTGCATTCTTACAGGTTCAATCCCAATTAATTGACAACTATGTAAGTGACTTGCTTGTTAACCGCTTACATTTGATTACAGATTGTCAGAGCGAATTGAAAATGTACTAATTACTAACCGCAGGGTTGAGCCTCCGCTCTTTGTTCACCGAGTCTCTTTTGCTGTCATCGGTCATGTTTGAACACGGCGTAAATAAAATTAATTCAACTCACTCTGTTCACTTCAATGTAACATCTCTAGCTATCTCTTGATCGCAATCATAGCTTTTAGTTATCATAGAAATACCATTACTATACCACTACTATAAGGTTATACTCGTAGTAAAGAGTAGGTGTTTGCTGGTTAGATTTAGTTAGTGTGTTGGTTAGTGTATCAGTGATACCTATATGAATTTTGACTGTATTTTTTTATGTATCTTTATACATAAAAAATCTTATTATTTGCATGTCAGCATAATATATATTTCTTTCAATCTTAGCTGTTATCCTATTTTTTTTTTTTTTATTTTTTTTTATTTAAAAATGTTTTATTTGCTCTCACAACATGATCTTAGCTTATAGTAGACTTAAAATACTAACAGAATAAAGAATTTACAACCAAAAGATCTACTTTGTGAGAGCTTGGTGCCTGAAGTAGGTATCCGAAGAACCTGAGTTACAGGTCACCAATGCCCTCCCGCGGACAGATTTAAGGTAACAATGTCTTTTATTTCTATTTTAGTATTTTGTGTGTGTGTGTGTGTGTGTATGTGTGTGTGTGTGAGCGTGTGCGTGCATGTGCTTGTGCGTGTGTGTGTATGTGTGTGTGTGTTTTACGGCTATAATGGGATAGGTTAGGGAAGACGATTTTTATTTTTATTATTATTATTTTTATTTATTGGTAAGGTTATTAAAGTCTAGATTGTAGGAGATTTTCTGTTTCATCGTAATTTAATGTTTTGAGGTAGTTTATGACCGCTTGTTTGCATCTGTAAATGGGTAAAGGATATATATTTAAGGCCATATTGAATTTATTGTATAGAGCGTTACCTTGGTAGCAGAAGAAATGACGGGATGAAGCTGTATTGTATACTGGTGCCGGGCAGACCGTTCTCTTTCTACGTTTGTCTTTGAAAAGCTGTGGGTCGTAGTTCAATTGCGTATGTTTTTTGAGAATGGTTTGTAGGATAAACGTTTGTCGGACAGTTAATACTCCCCATAGCCTGTAGAGGTCAGCGGTTGGATAACGAAAAGGAAGACCAGCTCCCACCTTTAGAATACATCTTTGAGCTCGCTCAACCTCTATCATGAAAGTTTTGGCTGCTCCACCCCACGATGAGATGCAGTAATCTATAAGCGACTTGCATAGGGCGAAGTAGACCGTTTTTATTATATTGAGGTCGGATACCTGTCGCAGGGATCTGAAGATATAGGTAAGTTTTCGTAGTCTTGTCACTAATGACTCGATGTGTTGCTTGAAGCTTAGTCTTTGATCAATAATGACTCCCAGGTATTTAGTGTTCTCCACCCTATCAAGCTTCGGGCAAAAACATGATGCCTTGTGAGAATCGCATGAGTGTACCGTTATTGTTAGTGAAGCCGGTGGGAGAAGGTTACTTTTAAGTCCGAAAGGTATGTAATTAGTTTTGGTGATGTTCAAAGTTAATAAATTGTTTTGTAACCACTTTCTGACCTGCTGAAACCCCGACTGGGCTGTCTGGTAGCATTCTTCCCAGCTATTTCCGGCGAAAAAGAGAGCCGTGTCGTCTGCGAATGTTAGGACTTTTCCACCACGGAGTTTGAGCTGACACAAGTCATTTATATACACCAGAAATAATGTTGGCGAGACTATGCTACCTTGGGGAAGCCCGAACTCCATGGTTTGTTCGTCACTCATCAGATGTCCAATTTTCACTCTTTGCTTTCTGTTTGTTAGGTAGTCACCAATCAGTTTTAGCGGTAGGCCTCTTACCCCTAGTCTTTCTAGTTTATTTAACAGGTGTGGGATAGAGACTGTGTCAAAAGCTTTTGCGAGATCAAGGAAAATTGTTAGGCATTTGTTACCGTTGTCTAAATTTGTAATTATTGAGTTAACTAATTCGTGTACTGCGTCATTTGTTGACTTACCTCGGCGGAATCCAAATTGTGAAGGTGAGAGCAGGTGATTCGATTCTAAAAAGTTTATTAGTCGATTATTAATTATCCGTTCTAGTATTTTTGATAGAGTGGGCAAGATAGAAATGGGCCGGTAGTTGTTGACACAATCTCTATCCCCTTTCTTGTGTATTGGCTTTAGGACCGCAATTTTAAATGCTTCCGGGAAAACTCCTTCGGTCATCGCTAACGTGCAAACATGGGTGATTGGTTTAATCAGCATATGTATATATCGTTTTATTATTTTTGCAGAGATTTGGTCTACGCCTACTGCTGAATTGGTATTTAAGGAATAGATAATTTGGGTAATTTCATTTTCGTCCGTCGGTCTCATTAAAAAGGAATTCAGCACAGTGGGAGTATGTTCGTTAGTATGAATGGGGGTAGTTTTATCGTCGGTTTGTGTTTTTTCAGCTAAGTTTTTACCAATACACGCAAAAAACTTGTTAACCGTATTGAGGCTTTCTATTGGGTTATTCTTTGATATTAAACTACACGAGTGATCTGGAGATCTGTTTAGCCCACTAATTTTTTTAATAACTTCCCATAGTCTTTTCTTATTCCCTTTTGTTTGGTCTATTTCTTGCCTCTCGTACGCTCTTTTTGCTTTCTTTAGGATAAAGTTACAATAATTGCGGTATCTTTTATATATAAGTTTTAATTCATCGTTCCCGGGATCCCTTTTAACTTTTTTATACAATTTGTCACGGTGTCTTAGACAACGTAAAAGTCCTTTTGTTATCCATGGTTTGGTTGTCCTCTTTCTATTTGGTAGTTTAACTGTTTTGGAGTTGTTTTTAATGGCCGTTGATAGTAACTCAACTAGAATATTTGCTGCTGCGTTCGTGTCAGTATAGTTTTGAATCTGCTGAAAGTTTATATCCTGTAAAGATTCGTCCAAGCCAATGTAGTCTATTTGTATTATATTATTTTTAGGGTTATTGACATTTTTACTATGGTTCATGCTTACTGCTACACTCTCATGATCGGTAATTGAGGTTTCAATAATGAGGCAAATGGTATTTAGCTTGGTTTTGATCATAATATGATCTAAACAGGTACGACCATGGGTTGGAATAGTGTGTCCAGGGAGGATACCATGACTAGCTAGCATGTTGAGATAATCGTGTGAACGTTTGTCATTGGTGTTTGAGCTTATGTCGATATTGACATCCCCGCATAGTATTATATTTTGATAACTATTTAATTTTACGAGCAGACTATCTATGGATGTTACGAAGTTATTGATATTTATCTGGCTTGGTGGACGATATAAACTTATAATACATGTGTTGTTATTGACTTTTATAAGAATACAGTTGGCATCCTGGATTAGTGGTTCTTCGTGGCAGACTTTTAGGTCATTTTTATAGTAAACTACTACTCCCTCGTTCTGACTGTTATGAGTGGTAGTGGTGACTGAGGTGTAGTTATCGAGGTAAGGTATGTATTTTGCTGAAGTTAACCAGCACTCTGAGAGCACCATAATATCCCATGAAATGAGTGATCTATCTAGTAGTGTAATGAAATTATCCATATTACAGTTAATACTACGAATATTTTGAGTTGTAACATTTAGAGTACGATTGTTGCAACTTATATGATTTTTTACGCTATCGATATCGCAAGTGACATGTTTTGCTACTACTACTGAATCCAGATCTACGTTAATAGAATCAATAATCCAGATCTACGTTAATAGAATCAATAAATTAATATTATATTATAATTAAATGTGAAAGTTAGTGAAGATGTTTGGATGTTTGTTCCTCAATCATGCAACCACTACTTAACTGATTTCGCTGAAAGGAATAGAGATAGCCTATACCTTGAATTAACACATAGGCTACGATTTATTCCGCAAAAGTTGAGGGTACCCGCGGGATTTGAAAAAAACACGATCTCTAACGCAGGCGATGCCACTGGCAAAAGCTAGTAAAACATAAGCATCTGCCTCGCTGGAAATCGAACCCACGACCCTTGGCGTGGCGATCCGGCATGGTAACCATTGCGCCACGCAGATCGTCAAAAAAAATACTATTATAGCTTTTGCCCTTACTTACCCTTACTTGCCTTACGCCTTAGCGTGCTTCACACACGTTCGATTCGACAGATTTCCGGGTTTTCGGATTTATGAGTAGTATGAGTACTCTGTCTATATGATATTCCACATCATAGTCTACCAGTGTACAAAACTTTTAAAAAATCCGTTGAATAATTTTTGGGTGTAAGAGTAGCAAACATCCATACGCGACGTTCTCAAAAACTTTCACAATACAGGTACAAAAAAATACGTAGGGTTTTAAGTTTCTTCTACGAAACATAGAACGGGACTGATATATAAGGGACATTTTTTACACCGATGAAATAATTTTATAATAACTTCTCTTTATTATTATTTTTCCGTGGTGTCCGCCAAGATAGCTACCAAAATGATTCATCTTATTCCAGCTGGGGGCCTGCGAGCCCGTTTTTTATCTTTTTTTCAGCTCTCTTTCATGGCTCGCAATGCATCAGTGATACTTTTGGTGTCGCTGATGCTCATGGCGATAGTCACTTACATCGTCAGATCGTTTGTTGGCTACTTAAAATCGATCAATTTTAGGAATATTTTACGAATGCGCCTTACTTTGGGCGTTAGGCCGCAGAAATATCCAACATAATTCATAACAGAATTGCTTACCTGTAATGTCAGTTGGCGAATGGACAGTTAGACGGGTGCAAAGTGAAAAGAGTCTTCCATAATCTAAAATTTTAACAAAAAAGAACCGACTTCAAATGAAGTACATCCAATAAAAAGAATAATTGAAATCGGTTGGCGTGATATTGAGTTATTCGTCCATTTATCGCGCACATACTTAATGCAAATTGTGGACTTATATGCTTTTGACATAGATGCCATTGTCAGATCTCGCTCAAATTTATGTGGGACCACACAACAAGCACCAGCTTTCGACTAAAAAAAGAATCATCAAAATCGGTTCACCAAGTCCAAAGTTCTGAGGTAACAAACATAAAAAAAATACAGTCGAATTGAGAACCTCCTCCTTCTTTTGAAGTCGGTTAACAAAGCAGCTACATTCCAGATAACTCTTTTCACTTTGCACCCGTCGAGTCGCTACTGGCCCTACCTGCTTTACAGCTGCACGCAGACAGAAGTTGTATGTTTGTTATTTGATTCAGTTGGACACACCAACAAGCTCTTCAGCTTGTTGTGCTTGTTCTTCAGCAGTTGCGGAAAAACCATCATAATCACACCATCGAAATTTTAGGTGAGGCTAGCGCTATATTTTAGGCTAGAGCTTTATATTCACCGGTATAGGTCCAATTTTGATATAAGTCCAAAATGTTCGTTCATTTCTTGATTCGATCATACACCGGTGAATGTTACCATCTGTTACCGTTCACACATGCACTGAAGTCTGCTAAGGTTAGCGATTGATATAAACTCTGTACTAAGAAAAAATGATGTGCTATTATTACTTTATCCGCTTAGTATCATTATAATATCTGCTTAAATTCCTATTAATTTAAAATGACATAATAGATATGAAAAAATTTTATTTAACTGAATTAAAAATGTATTTAATTGCAAGCTTAATCTAATTATTTAATTTCACTGAGATGTAAAATTCAGTCAAGTGTAAAAAGGTAATATTCTGATTTTCCAGGTTTTATCGGTTTTATCATCATCTGGTTGTGCGGGTTTCCTCACTATGTTTTACGTCGCCCAAGCAAGTGTTAATTTATTTCTAATACACATATTTATTTACGAATCAGAGTGGAGGATTAGAGTCTAAACCCCTTGTAAAGGAGACTAATGTATGTACATTGTACACCCAAATAGGGTTATTTACGGTAGGTATGATACACAGTGGAATAATAACCACGAATTTATTAAATTCTCAAGTTTTTATTTTTGTCTTTGATACTTCTTCCCCTTTGTTCCATTTCTGCACCTCGCTCGATGCGAACACCAGGTAAATGATGTTTGTTATAATGTATATCATTGCGCTTACGTAGAATACTATGTGCCACTCCTTTGGATCGTTCTGAAAATATAATAATTTATTATAGTACATACGTTATGTTAATTATTTTGTTTTGAAATCAAATGAAATCTAAATATTATACGTATAATATTATACGTTCAAGAACCTCTATGTAATCAATATTTTGTTGAACTGTTCTCTGTCTTCGTTGTTACAATGACATAACTATATCTACTGTTCCCCGTAAAAAGCTAAGCGGGTTTTCTACTAGAAAAGAAAATATTGGGTTGGTGCATATGAAATTGCCGATCGCGCAACAATGTAAAAAAGTGGGCGCGTATTACCGAACACGTTTTAACTTGTTAATTTTTGTTATTGTAAAAAAAGCATCCACACTTGATTAATATTTTAAACACCATCAGAATATTTAGACGTTAGACGTGATTTCATTTAAGTTTTTCTTTCTTAGATAGAGGTATCATGTTTTATGACTTCAAAGGTGGATTAAGTGCAAGTGAAACAGCAAAAAAAATAAATAAGAGATTTGGGGAGAATACAGTTTCTGAAAGGACAGTGAGAAATTGGTTCCGAAAATTTCGTTGTGGAGTACAAAATTTTGAAAATGGGCCTCGCGGCCAACCTTCGCGCGTACTCGATCTGCAAGTTTTACAAAATGCCTTTCGTGAATTTGTTGATTCAAAAAAATATTATTTCTTTTATAATGGCATAAATTCTTTAGTGGATCGTTGGATGATATGTATTGAAGCCAATGGTAATTATTTTGTCACGAATAAATAATTTTTAAATAAATTATTGTGTTTTTGATCCTCTGTTTAAATCGGCAATTTCATATGCACCAACCATGCGTCAATAGCCTATTTATGATATTATGCTAAAACGTTGGAAAATAACAAAAAAATCTAAAGCATTTTCCAAGAGATTTCTTAGGTCAAAACACAGAATAACTTGACTTAGGTAAAGAATTAAGTACCTCATCCTTCACAATAAATCCAACGAAAAAAGGCGCGAACAATCCCGCGAAATTGGCAGTAAAATTTGATATGGCCACTAATGTGCTCGTGAAATTGGGAGACATGTCTATGAAGGACACCTGTGGACAAACAATAATATTTTTTATGGTAATAACTAGAAAATGAGTTGATGATCTACCTAATGATAAGTGGCTCACGTCGTCCATGGACATCAGTGATACCAAAGACATCACAAGTGGTGCGTTGCCGGCCAAGAAAGAGAGAATCATGGAAATAATTGGCTCTCAATCCCCCATCCAGAACACGATGAGTCGTTTGATGGTTAACTCAAGCAAGATGATTGTAGCTATCCAGGTAGACTCCACGGAGAAATAATACGAGTGTAAATAAATAATAATGTTACATTCAACTTACATTTCGATACATGCATATACATACTCGTTATGTTATAAAACATGTATCGTATTCGTGATTTCTTACAAATATACACAGGTTTTAATAAATATATCAGATTAATTACTCACAATAAAACCACAGTAATATCCAGATTTTAAACCGAGCGCTACGCAAAGGGTCAGCACCGCTAACGTGACATTCCCGGCGGGGACGTATGTCAAGCAGTAGAGACTCAAGGCTGCTCCGAAGTAACCTGTAACATTAATTTATAATTAAAAAACATGAGAGGTGTCAAGGGACACCCGGATGGAACGAAGTTCCTTTCGATTTAAGTATTGTTTTGTTGTACAGCGCCATCTCTGTAAAACTCTCTGAATCACTTCAAAAAAAGTGTCGTCATTCGTAAAATCAAAAAGTGTCGTAATTTTCCGTCTAGCCCCCTTTCACAACGCGCGATAAGGAACTTCGTTTCAATAATAGGTAATACGACACCCACCCTTACGACACCCATCCGGCGTGGGATTGGGGTAAGTATTCTAAGCCACCCCAATACGGATAAAAATTATGACCAATAATTATAATAAAACTTCTTAAGGAAGTTCGAAATAGGTCAAAATGTTGGGAGAAAAATACGCTGGACCTGTTGCATCACCTACAACTTGACACTTTATTATTTACTGACCTGATTTTAACAGACTTAACAAACTTTAATTAATACTACATCTACGTCTATGAATTTGTCCAAAACACAATTTTTTGTGGCAATGTACGTTATTGACTTTGAAACCATCCACTCGATATGCTCCAAATTGATTTCATTTAAAATGCAATAGCGAAGATGGTTTGAGACCACTAAAACAATGCACTCGGTCCAAAAGTCAGTTTTCGACTTTTCTCATACAAAAAATAACTCCACAATTAAAATTTATTTGTTTATTATTTATTGCTTTATCTAGTATCGACTAGTTTAAAATAATTGTCAAATTGTATTAACAATTTCCACTATTATAGTTTCATGGACTTACCAATTGAGTTGAAAATCTTCCGACAAGCAGACACGCTTACCCAATTCTTCTTTATCAAGTAATCCGAAGTTAATCCAATAGGAAAGTTCATCATAAACAACACTATGTATGGAAGAGATGACAACACACCGTTCTGGTAACAGAAGTAAATTGGGCGGAACAAAACTAGTAAAAAGTAGAAATAGATGTACATACATAAACTATATTAGAATATAAACATTAGACCCAATAATATTAATCTGTCAAATAATGTTGATCTCGGTAGGGAATCGAACCCGGTACTTTTTCGGTATCAACGTCATTACTTACTTAAAAGTTTCTCATTATTATTAGAAAGAAAGAAAGAAAGCAAGAAAGAAAGAAAGAATAATCTTTATTTACGGCTTTTCACCGCGCAGAATCAGGAAAACAAATATAAACATCTTGAAAGAAATATAAGAATAAAGTTTGCATATAAATTAAACAAAACAAAAAAGAAACAAAAGATCAATAAAAATAAAAAAAAATAATAAAAAATTACAAGAGTTAACTAAAATATTAAAAAAAGGGATCTGTGCTGCAGTACAAAGCCGTAAAAAGGACCGAACTCAGCGAAACTCCCCTTTTCTTTTCCTGGTGTATATAAATGACTTACCACATTATGTTAAAAACCATGCGAACATTGTGCTGTTTGCAGATGATACATCATTAATATTTAAGACTGATAGGAATAAAAATAATTTTGACGATGTTAATAGTGCTCTGTCGCATGTCTCACATTGGTTCACTATAAATAATTTACTTTTAAATGCAAAGAAAACCAAATGCTTAGAATTCGTGTTGCCAAATGTAAAAAAAGTAAATAAATCTCTTAAATTAAATAATGAAACATTAAATATAGAGGAATCCACGGTTTTTTTTAGGGGTGACCTTGGACAGTAAACTGCAATGGGGCCCGCACATAGCATCTCTCACAACTAAACTTGCTAGGGCTGCTTATGCTGTTAGAAAAATAAGGCAGCTCACTGACGTCGACACTGCTCGGCTTGTTTATTTTGCATATTTCCATAGTGTTATGTCTTATGGCATTTTACTGTGGGGCAAAGCAGCCGGTATAGAACAAATTTTTGTATTACAGAAAAGAGCCATTAGAGCTATTTATAAACTAAAATCAAGGGAGTCCTTGCGTATCAAATTTAAACAAATAGGTATACTTACAGAAGCTTCCCAATATATTTATAATAATTTAGTGTTTATACGGAACTAGCAGTTGCCCGCAGCTTCGCACGCGGAAATTATGCTTATCATATTTATTTTGTACCCCTCAAAGAAGAAAATTTAATAACAGGTTAATTTATATTGAACTTAGGAATTTATTAAGTAAAACCTACGATACAATCACAAATCATTCCTCAGTTAAAGGGTTTTGATGTGATGCCCGGACAGACAAACAGACAGACAGAAAGACAATAATTTTAAAAACAAATTTTTGGTGCTCTAACACGTTATTGATGTGTTATTTATTGATTATAAATTTCAATATTAGTCCCTCTCCCTTTTTCTCTCTCTCTTCCCCTTCCACTCTCAGTCCCTCTCCAGCTTCAAGTACCTCTCCCTCTGCCGCTCCCTGCCCCTCTTCCTCTCCAGGTCTCTGTCCCTCTCCCTCTCTCGCTCCCTCTCCCGCCCTCTCCCGCTCCCTGTCCCTGTCCCTTCCCTCTCCCGCCCCCGGTCCCTCTCCCACTTCCTGTTCCTTTCCCTCTCGCGCTCCCTATCCCTCTCCCGCTCCCTGTCCCCCTCCCTCTCCCGCTGCCGGTCTCTTTCCTGCTTTTTGTCCCTCTCCCCTCCCACTCCCATCCGTAAAGTCCCCTATGCAAAATGTTTTTCTCACTATAACCTTACATATAAATTTTCATAATGAAGAAGTTCCTGAAAAATTTGCAACCCCTTTATTTACCTCTTAGGGGATGAAATTCTAAAAACCTGTTACAATTATTTTTTGTTCCTAATTATAAGCTTACATATCAAGTTTTACATTACTTCAGAGTTCAAAAATTACAAAGTTTCTTAAATATTATTATTTACATCCCCTTAGTTTTGCCCCATAGGGGATGAATTTCGAGAAAATCATGAAACAGTTATTTTTTGTGTCTAACTATAAGCTTATATACAAATTTTCACCCTTCTTACTTCAAAACTGACGAATTTGTCACACTAACTTGTACACTTAAGAGTTTCTTAAATGTTCTTAACTTCAAAAATGACGAAGTTGTGTACTTAAGTTCCATCGCCTAAATTAACCCTTAAGGAATGATTTTCCAAAAAACAGATACGTGTGTAACTGTAAACTTACATAAAAAAATCATATTTATAACTTTTACAGTCATTACTGGCAAAATTTAGTGGCAAAGTTGATTTGTATGTAACCATCCCCTATTTTTAGGGGATGAATTTCGAGAAAACCGTAATACAATTATTTTTTGTGTCTAACTATAAGCTTAAATACAAATTTTCACCCTTCTTACTTCAAAACTGACGAAGTTCCCATACTAACTTGCGCCGCCTTAATTAAACCTTTAGGGGATGATTTTCCAAAAAAAACGTAATACTTAAAATTAAGTTTCTAATGTTTAACTAATATGTAAAATTTCATATTTTTAACTTCAAAAATAACGAAGTTGCATACTATGATAAAACGCCTAAATTAACCCTTTAAGGGATGATTTTTCAAGAAAATGTGTTAAAGTTAACTTTTATTTATTACTATAAACTTACATGAAAAATTTCATATTTATAACTCTAAAACTGACGAAGTCGGCTTGTATGAAAATGACTTCTAACCCCTATTTTTACACTTAGGGGATGAATTTCCAAAAATCCGTTCTTAGCTGACGTCTCCTTAGCATAAACTATCTCCCTGCCAAATTTCATCATAATCGGTTCGGTAGTTTCTGAGATTTTTTGTTTAATCAGTGTATCTCTTTTCAATTTTATATATATAGATAACATAACTGCATATAAACAAAATTGTGATTTTTCAAATCGTCAAACAAGAAGGATGCATCAATTGGCTACCTCTTCGTACCGTCTTTCCAAAGTGCAACGTTCTTTTATGGGACTAGGTATAAAATTTTATAATAAAGTCCCAAAACAAATACGTGACTTACCAGTGGAATCTTTTAAGAAACGTGTAAAGGCTCAGCTCTTAGGCAAGGGCTACTATAGCATAAATGAATATTTAAATGACAAGGATACTTGGAAATGACTAGCTAGGCAACCAGTTCTGCACAGGTTAGAGAATACCTATTTTTGTAATAGATATAAGTTTTATTTTTAAAAGATGTGCTGAGGAGTTTCTTTACGGCTTTTCTTCTCCTCCATGACAAAGCACCTTTCCGAAAAGCTGGTAGATTAAAAAAAATGACGTGCATAAGAGTATCAGTGATACCTACATGAATAAAGATTATTTCATTTCATTTCATTTCATTTCATTTCATTTCATTTCGAAAGCCGCGATAAGAACGGCACTGATTTTCATTTCGGACCATTTAAATTATAGGTGTAGCTCGGCCAACTGAGTATAATTAATTAGCTATCATATTTTATGCTATGACTGTGTCCAATATGCTTAATACAAGCGAGGAGGATGTCGCTCCCGCCCCAACCCCGAGATCCCCTAAACATATTTCACTATAAACGATACGATAACGACACGATACGATATTACGATTTTTTCATAATTTTAACGCTGGTAATGTCTTAAATTATGTGCCAATTTATAATCTTACCGATTGAATTTCAACTTGCAGTACTTTGCTCATGTAAGTTGGTATTTCAGTCAGCAATAACCAGTAACCCCATGAAAATCCAACGTTTGCTACGAGGGTTGCAAAGAAAGGCTTCGATGTGAGAATGGACTTCCATGGCGTTTTGAGTTTCTGTGTATTCGAAAAAGAAGAAAACGTGTTTTTAGAAAGACTCAACAGAATTATTCTATTTGGGCCTTTTAATTCCCACAACCGAGTGTAAATATACTTATTGCAGACACTTATTTTTAATATCACGAAAAATCGCACTAAAGTTACCTGATGATCTCCAATTTGTCCCAAAGAACTCTGTATATGAAGTCTTTCTTCAGTACTAATTGATTTAGAAACTTGAGGATTGTCGCTGCCCAAGTACACATAAAGTAATGTCCAGATGACGGCGGCCATACCGTGCACGTAGAAGATCATGGGCCAGCCCCAGAAGTGGGCTATGTAGCCAGATAGTGTAAATTGAAAAGCTATTCCCAAATAAGAACCTGATGAAAAATAAATGTTATTAACAACAGAGAGGAAATTTGATCGCAAACTCATTGTATACAGTGTTGGTCTATGGATACGTGGGAACTTTTGATAATCATTTTAATCTTTCAATAGCTAATGCAATTCAATTTTCAATAGCTAATGTAGGCCATACACGATCATGTGTACTTAATTAAACGTCAAGCGGACTTGACGCCGTATCCATGATTGATTGTGTATGGCCACGGTAAGCTATCAGGCCATAAAGTTGTATCATGCACACTGGATGGTGCGTCATATGTATGGCCTCCATTAGTTAATAATTCTGTCCCAACCATCCCAGGGAAACATGAAACCATAGTGGTAGGATTAAACATACCTACCGCTCAGAACGAAGCTAGTCATACTCCCTCTCTCACTCATTGGAACCCATTTCGCTAACAGGGAGATCATTGCTGCTATTATTGTGCTCTGCGTTAAGCCTTGAATTCCTCTGATTATGCAGACCATTACCCAACCCCCCTAAAAGTATTAGCCTCTTTGTAAATCTATTTACTTTCAACAAAAATAATAGATCAAGACCAATTTTAACCATAACGCCTGGATAAAGTAACTTACATGAATTGCAGCAACTGGTAAAATTAACGAAAACATTGAACTAATTCCTACACTTAAGACCATAATTTTCATTCCTCCAAATTTTCTGTCCAATACTCCGGCGAACAATTGCAGAACGACATAGCCCCAAGTGAATGATGATAGAATTATGCTCTGTTTTTTTAAAGACCAGTCGAAATGCTGAGGAAAAGATAAAAGATTGTTAAATATCATCTAGAATTGAAAGACTGGTGTCTGTATCATGCACTAACTAGAACAGCAACTAGACTCTATCCAAACTTGAGAACAAGCCAACCTCTTCCCCAGTGAACCCTGCTAAATAACGGACGCACCTATAGTAAACAGTCTGTATAGTTGTAGCTGATAAGTGAGCTGTTTATTTTCTTAAATCATAAGTGATGCTGTATGCTGTTGTAAATGGTGTTAGCATAGTTAGTTAGTTTTTTTTGCTTTGCTTTGCTATATCATTTTAACATCAGGTATTTAACTTGTGGCAACAGTGCACACGCGTCACACGATGACGACACACCAACCTGAATCACGCTATCGAAGTTTTCTCCATCGGCATAATATATACAAATGTTCCGATAACATAATTTAGGGCTTGGCCGCCTCCCAGGCAACACACCTCGCCTGGCGGGAGTTCTCCCTTTGCCAAATACTCTTACAACAATAACAAACAACAAAAATCTTGCACGATTGTTCACATTTTATGACACATACGTACAGTATCATTAGCCGGGTCTGTCATGTCGACGATAGCAACGCTCATCGTGGTTCTAGTACATTGCGCCTGAATCGCTCCCAGGAATAACAACAGGACCTGCACATGCCGCGTGCCCAGCCATTTCACTGTTAATTTTAGATCATGGTACATAAATAATAATTTTTAGTTTAAATGCAAATAATACACTTAATGACAAAAAATGACGTGCATAAGTGTATCAATGATACCTATATGAATAAAATATTTTGACTTTGACTTTGACTTTAATTTCAGTCTGTATTTATATATCTTAGATACCTATCTAGTAAGAAAAAAGGTGTGTGTGCGATTTATTTATTTATTTAATTTTTGCAACACCTTAAAACTAGGGTATACAAGGGCAAAAACTTAATGCCTAATGGCATTCACACACGATAGAAGTGAAACTATACAAGATATAAAAAACCCCTCGACAACAACACGTAAACTATTAAGTGCCACCTAGCAGCCGTCTTACACAAAATTACTGTACCGCGCCATCTAGCGACTAACTAAGAAACAACAATCGGTCGGTCGATCGACAGATATTAAATAAGCAAGCTTGACAACGAAAATGAAATTCTTTTTTTTGTTGATAAATTCTTTGAAAATATTTAAAAGAGCATTTTAAAGTATTTAAAAACAGTATAAAAATAAAACTAAAATAATTACTGTAGCGCGCCATCTAGCGACTAACTAAGAAACAACAATAGGTCGGTCGATCGACAGATATTAAATAAGCAAGCTTGACAACGAAAATGAAATTCTTATTTTTTGTTGATAAATTCTTTGAAAATATTTAAAAGAGCATTTGAAAGTATTTAAAAACAGTATAAAAATGAAACTAAAAAAAAGAAATACTGAGAGACGCGAACCTGCGCATCAGGTATTGTGTATCTACGTATTTTTCTTGATCTTCCTTCAATTTAAGATACTATCGCACATTCGGTGCAACAAAGTCACAAATAGCCAAAACTGTAAAATTGAGTTAGTATGCCAAATTGCCTATAAAACAAGCATTTTACGTGAAACTATAGCAAAAACTATAAACAATTAATAGTATATATATTTTTAACCTATTACAGATAGTAATCCAGTAATATGAAAATAAATGCGAATGTGAAAAAATCTTAAAGTCCTCTCATGTAAAATTACAAAAAAAGCTGTTGTGCCTTTGTTGCACTGAAGGTGCGCTATGTTGTTGAAAAGAAATTGGTGCCTTTCGGATGGTAACATATTATAATCTTAAATTAAAATTTAAGAAACCTCCGACAGTATTATTTATACTAAACATAACTAAGAATACTTTTGATTAAGTCACCTTTCAAAAAAAACTAGATCAAAATCGGTTCATCTGTTTGAGAGCTACGATGCCACAAACAGATATACATACACATATATACACACGTCAAACTTATAACAGCCCTCTTTTTTGTCGGGTGTTAAATACATATGATGTTTTTTTTTCACATTTCACCGATTCGATTCCCGGCTTAAACAGGTAATTTTTCAAAAGTTTTTGAATGTAGTTTAACTTATTTAAAAAAATAAAGGAATATTTTCTTTCAGTATTTGCTGTCGTTAACATTCAGGGTACTTTTCTTACAACTACCGTCTTTTATTTTGCAGTTGGTCAATTACTAACCTCGACCAAAGTTTGTACAGTAGATGTATGGACACGACAGATTTCCAACGATGTTGCTAATTTTTTTCTTAATTCAGCTTATATTTTGATTAGAGCAATTTTCGATTTTACAATTTTGTACGGAACTACTCGCACTTGCCATTTTTTTGCTATAACTTGTCTAGATCTAGATTGTTTCGAGACATTAGTCGTATTATTTATTTATTTATTTAATAATTTTAGTACACAGATACATTGTACACATAAAACATCAAGTAAGGATGGTACAAAGGAACTGCTTATTTCTCATGAAATTTCTTCTAGCAGCCCTGAGACTGGAGAGCGGTATGTCTAGATGGCAGGAAGACCGTGTACACCAAATACAATAAAAAGGAACTACAAACATACATAATAAACACACATATACATAAAAAAAAGAATTCGTATTTGCGTATTGTTGCATTTTGATGATGTATGACGATAAGACTTATAACGTTAGACAATCAGATACTTGCAAAAATTATTATACCATATATTCATTATTATAACAGCTTTTATCTGTGGTTAATTAAACTTAAATTAAGAAATTTAATTTACTAACAACTTTAATACTTAATTTAAAATATGTCTCTACTGTTAGTAATAAATTCATACCAAAGTCATGATTTATTAGTTAAATCTGCTAAAGTTTTACTTCGCACACAAAGATTGCTCTGTTAAATTATTTTGACAGTTAAATGACGACCCGTGTGGCGCAAAGGCTACCATGCCGGATCGCCGCGCCAAGGGTCCTGGGTACGATTCCCAGAGAGGCGGAAATTTGAATGATGAGTTTGAATTTCTGTTCTCGGTCTGGGTGTGAATGTCCTTGTCTTGTGTGTTGTCCATGGCACCCACGACACAGGGAATCCTAGTGTGGGGCTATGAGTGTGAAGCGTTATTTATTTATTTATTTATTTGACAGTTAAATAATAACAAATCAGTATCAGTTAAGGCTTTATTGTATTCTTTGATATTTCTGTTCCTTTATTCCATTTCTGCTCCTCGCTAGTTGCGAACAGGAGGAAAAATATATTTGTGACAACATACGTCGCGGCACTCACGTAAAAAACTATATGCCATTCCTCTGGGTTATTCTGAAAAAGAAAACGATCTGATATATTATAATATTAAAATAACAAGAAGGATTTAATATAAGAAAAAGTATATTAGAACAATATTGTAAAATAACGTAAGGTAGGTAATGATTCATCTCTACTCTTCAAATGTTACACATGAGTCTTTCCTCTAGGATACGGATTTTGTCACACTGTTCTAATGGCGACTTACGTATTGTTTTGTTTTACCAAATCACTTTCTACAGTCAAATCAAGCGATGATTCAATACTGCAGTGTTATGTGGTTCGTAGTAAAATCATATTAAAAAATTATAGAATTTATAGTAACCTCGTCTTTGACCATAAGCCCAACAAAAATAGGTGCGAATAGTCCCACAAAGTTTGCCGTGCCGTTTGATATCCCCATCAATATACTTGAGAAGTTTTGGGCCATGTCCAGATATACAAGCTGTTGATAAATAAAATAAAATATTTAGAAACCATCGTGTTACATAGTTACCATGGTTACCATACTTTAACTATCGTCTTGAAATCTAACAATATGCTCAAACTAGCTGAGGAGTTTCATTACAGCATTTTTTCTTCTCCATGACAAACCACCTTTGCAAAATGCTGGTAGATTAAAAAAAATACGTGCATAAGTGTATCAACGATACCTATGTAAATAATTGGTCTTGAATTTTGAATTTTTTGTTAAAATAGCGTGAATAGACACAAAATAAATCGATACTAGCTGCAGTAAAAACTTACAACATATCCACCATAGTATCCTGAACTAAACCCAAGCACTACACAGAGAGTCACCACTGCCAATGTGACGTTCCCAGCCGGGATATAGGTTAAACTGAGGAGGCCTAAGGCGGACCCGAAGAAACCTGTAATCAGACAGACAAAAATTTACCTTTTAAAAACACTATTTCATTACCTATATTTACTTAATTATTCTCCAAAATCGTTTTCCGACCACTTGGTCGGAACATATGAATATTCGGTTTTTTTATCGGGAAAATAATATGAAAATTTATGAATTAGGTATGTGCATAAATAATATTTGTCTTATAAAATTTTGTGTACTAAAATACGGTCAAAAATTTTGGTAAGAATTTGGCCTGCTCAAAATAGAAATGAAATGGAAAACCAGTTGAAAGAATAAAAGCTGAAGCGAGGGATTTTCACGACTAGCAAGAAGAGTTCGTTGTACGAGTAGGCAAACCCAAAAAACACCTTTCTCAGTACAAGTCATTTATTCCAGTTCAAGCCCGATACTTATGGATACTACATAGACCACTTGATAGCGTGATTCAGGACACTGCATAGCGCCATCTAGTATTCTGCGAGTGAACTATCGCTATAATAATATAAACTAATGTGCTTCCTCCAACTATTATTGGCCTGTAAAATATAATTGTTCACTACGCGGTACACAGATGGCACCAGCAGTTGAAAACAATTCACCATACCGCCCACCAAGGGCAAAGTAAACTTTGTCCCTTTAAAACTAAGTAACATAATAGACCGCCCACCATGGGCTAAGTCAAGCCTTGTCATCTGACATACAAAATACATTTTTTTTACAAAT
This sequence comes from Thymelicus lineola, assembly GCA_963932265.1. NCBI lineage: Eukaryota > Metazoa > Arthropoda > Insecta > Lepidoptera > Hesperiidae > Thymelicus > Thymelicus lineola. Next base: position 437,898 of record OZ010692.1, on the reverse strand, counting down.
TATAAGCATGCAAATACAAACACAACAATTTTACATTATTTTACATGTACAGGTAACAAACATAATTTTGATACCGGCCTTTTTAACATTCCATTTTTGGTTTTAATGGTCACCACTCTCACTATTTTGTCCTCTCCAGGATGGGTAGCAATAATTATGCCGTACATCCATTTGCATGGAGGCAAATTACTTTCCTTAATTACTACTACATCCCCGAGGTTGACTTGAATATTTTGACTCGTCCATTTAGGGCGTATTAAAAATTTTGTTAAATACTCCTGCGACCATTGTCGCCAAAATGTTTGCATCATGTGTTGCGTGTGCTGCCACCTCCGCAGAGTGCTTACGTTGGAACTTTCAAAGTTATAGTCTGGAGCTGTCACAGGTGGCTCACCTATCAAAAAGTGTCCTGGTGTTAATACAAAATAACCGTCCGAGTCATCGCTGAGAGCTGACATAGGCCGAGAATTAAGGCACGCCTCTATTTGGGCTAACACAGTCGCCATCTCTTCGTATGTCAGAGTCGAATTGCCGATCACCCGTTTTAGATGGTACTTCACCGACTTCACACCACTTTCCCACAATCCTCCAAAATTCGGAGAGTGCGGGGGAATGAAATGCCACTCACAATGCTGATTAGCAAGCCACTGAGCAATTTCAGTTTGTTGATGTTGCCCTTCAGTGCTACATTTTTTTAGTTCAGCTGCTGCACCAACAAAATTTGTGCCGTTGTCGCTCCATAGATGCGAGCAGTGACCACGCCGAGCCACAAATCTTTTGAATGCTTGCAAGAAACCCTCCGATGAAAGGTCGGTAACGACTTCTAAGTGCATGGCTCTGGTCGCCATGCAAATAAATAAGCAGATATATCCCTTGTAGGATTTATGTCCTCGACCCTTTGTGGTGCGTATTTGAATTGGCCCTGCGTAGTCAACACCACTGTGACTGAAAGGACGTGTTGGCGTTGACCGAGCTGTGGGTAATTGGCCCATCAAGGGGTTCTTTGTAGCAGCTGCATTTTTCACGCATGTGACACATTGCCGATAATAAGCCTTGACCAATTGCCTTGCTCCTACGACCCAGTATTTATTCTGAATGTATGTCAAGGTAAGTTGCGGCCCCCCGTGAAGTGTTTGCATGTGTGCATCGGCTATAATGAGTTGCGTTAAATGAGATTGTTTTGGTATTATTATAGGATGTTTTCTATTTGGGTTTAAATCGGAATGTGATAGCCGACCTCCTACTCTCAACATACCATCTTCATCAAGAAAGGGATTCAACGCTCTGAGCTTAGAAATTTTGGGTAAGTTTTTGTTTTGCTTAATCAAACTAATTTCATTCTCAAAATGATTTTGTTGACACAGTTTTATCAAAATTTTCAGTGCTTCACTTAATTCCTGTGCAGTTAAATATGGTGTACTTGATTTACTTCCCTTAGCCTTGCAAGCATTATTAATAAATCGCCGGCAGTATGCCATTACTCTAATAGTTTTAGTCAAAGATGAATATTTATCCCACACTGATTCGTTGAGAGTGATAAAATGAACCTTAACTGCTTCCAGGTCAGTCTGTATTTCTTTCGGTTTTTGGTAAGTGATAGACTCACGTGAGATGAACTCTGGACCATGAAACCATAACTTGTTGGTGACTAATTCTGAAGGACGCAATCCTCGAGACGCGCAATCAGCAGGATTGTGTTTTGAGATCACATGACACCAATTGGTTGGCTCTAAGTTGGTGAGTATTTCAGAAATACGATTTGCCACGAATACGTTCCACTTGCTAGGGTGGTTATTAAGCCACGCTAAAACAACCGTGGAATCCGTCCATGCATGAATATTACCCTTGTCCACGTTCAAAACTTGAGCGACATCAATAAGCAGTCTACAAAGTAACACCGCACCGCATAATTCCAACCGAGGGATTGAAACTTGCTTTACAGGTGCCACCTTTGTCTTCGCTGTGACTAAAGAGACATGTACCCTTCCTGATGAGTCGATAACGCGCATGTAGACAACTGCCGCGTATGCAGCCTTCGACGCATCGCAGAAGCCATGCAGCTCACAGAAGCCTCCGTTTGTCTTCATACCAATCCATCTCGGTATCCTTATGTCATTGAACAATATTTGTTCCTCTCGGTAAGTTAGCCAATCCTTTAATATATTGTCTGGGACTTCCTCGTCCCAATCTATTCCTGCTATCCAGAGCCTTTGAATTATTATTTTCGCTAAAATTATGCTGGGTCCCACCCAACCTAAAGGATCATAAAGCCTAGATATGTCAGAAATAATTATTCGTTTGGTTACAGGACGTTCCAGCTTCGGGAGATTTACTACGTAGCGGAAGGTGTCGTCGCTCCGGTTCCAGGTAAGTCCCATTATTTTTACTAATTCATCCTCTTTTATTTTCAGGTTTTCCTTGACATCCTCTTCCTTTCCGTTTCCTTTCATTGCTTCTACTAATTTATTGCTGTTGCTATTCCATTTTTGTATTTGAAACCCAGCTTTGCTTAATAGCTCATTCATTTCCTGATATACTACCTTGCCTTCTTCTATACTTTGAACACCTGTCATGAAATCATCGACATAAAAGTGTTGAAGTACTCTTTCAGCCGCCACAGGATAATCTGTACTGTAATCCTGCGCCACCTGCTGTAGAGCCTTTACTGACAAGTATGGAGCAGAGGCCGTGCCGAAGGTAACTCGTGTGAGTCTATAACTCTTCATTTCTTGATCTTCTCGCTCTCTCCACAGAATACGCTGACAGTCCGCATCCTGCGCATTAACCTTCACTTGCCGATACATTTTTACAATGTCGGCTGATATACAAATTGGTGAAATTCTCCATTGCAACAGGATATGCCTCAGCTCGGGTTGCAAGGTAGGTCCTACCAGTAACTGGTCATTTAATGAAAGATTGTTCCTTCCTTTGCAGGACGCATCGAAGACAATTCTGACCTTCGTGGTTTCCTTGTCGTTCCTCACAACAGCATGGTGAGGTAAGTAAATTGCCTTTGGGTTATCAATTTCTTCTTCAGGTACTGCTTCCATATGATCCAAAGCTAGATATTCTTTTATTACCTCATGATAGTTCCTTCTTAGTTCTTTGTCCTTGTTTAATTTGTGCTCTAATGATTTCAATCTTTTTTCAGCTATACCTTTTGAAGCTGTAACCTCAGGAGTACCGTTCTTGAACGGAAGACGTACGACATATCTACCGTTGTGATCCCTCCGAGTTGTCTCGGCAAAGTGTTGTTCGCAGCGCCTTTCCTCGTCTGTGAACATTTTTTCCTTCGGCTGATGCACATCCGATTCTAATTCCCAGAATCTTTTCAGAATCTCGTTGCTTTCTGCGCAACAATGCAGAACTTGAATGTGAGGAGAAGAATCGACTGCTGCAGTCACCACGCCCGACAGAATCCACCCAAGGTTGGTGGCTTGTGCTACAAGCGTACCAACTGGGTTTTTCTTCATTCCCGCCTGCAGTATTTGACTATAAACTTCTGCTCCCAGCAGAAGATCAATACGATTAGGCGTATGATATTCGGGATCCGCCAGCAGCAAATCCTTGAGTTCTTCCCACAATTCAACCTCAACTCTTCTCGTTGGTAGAAGAGAAGTAATGTTCTTAAGAACGTATGCCTTCACCGGTATGACTACATTTGAATCATACCGGGACCGTATTTCAATAGAAACCATGGCTTTAGAGATAATGTTCTTATCTCCACCGAGACCAGTTATTTTGCCCTTCGTCACCATCTTTCTTAAACCCAAGTACTGTACTGTAGACTCGGTGACGAATGAGGATTGTGACCCCTGATCGAGGAGTGCACGAACATTGTACCCTTGTCCGGTTTTGGACATGGCCTTCACAACCGCAGTTGCGAGCAATACCTGTTGTTGTACTCTGTCCGTAGAAAAGCAAGAGACTAAAGGACTTGCGTTTGATGTATTTGCACCTTCTGAGGATGTGACAGCACTCGCACTTGACTCGTTATTGTCTACTCCAGACTTATCACTACCCCTGGGATGAAGTAAAGAGTGATGCCTTTTCTTACAAATTTTACAGCTGATTGGCGTTTGGCAAAACTTAACGCCATGATTACTGCCTAAGCAATTAAAACAAATTCTATTTTTCGTAACAAAGTCGCGTCTATTTTCATAATTTAAACTCCCAAACTTCTTACAAAAACTGAGCTTATGCTCTTCGCCACACAACTCACATGTGAGTTTTGACACGCCTATTGTATGTAAAACTTTAGCATTATTAGTATTAAGTTTTGAATGATTAAATTGTTTGTTCATCTGTTTATTCGGTTCCATGAATTCTAGTGCCCGATATCTACTTGTTAAAAAATCCTTAAACTGACTAAAAGTAGGCAAAGAATCTAAAGGTACATTCATCGTTACATTTAACTCCCACTGCTTTCGCGATTCTGAATCTAGTTTATTGGAAAGCAGGTGAATGACGATGATATCCCACGTAGATACATCAATATCCAGATTGCTTAATGCATTTAAACAATCGGAGGATGTATCTATTAGTTCCTTAAGAAAAGTTGCCGACTCACAAGTTGCATTTTTTTGACTGAGGAATCGTTTTAGAATACAATGCGAAAGATACTTTTTATTACTGTATCGTTCCTGTAACATTTTCCAACATTGTTCATAATTCGCGTCAGACACCGGTATGTATCTAATTAACTGTTCGGCCTCTCCGGTTAAAAATCCCTTTAAATATTGTAACCTTTGTACATTATCTAATGATGTATTGTTGTGGATCATTGACATAAATAAATCCCTAAATGTGACCCACTCTGTGTATTTACCAGAGAAAATGGGGATATTAACCTTAGGTAATTTTACTAGGTGAGATTTACTATTAGGATTACTACATTGATCATCACTAATTGTACTATCAGGAAGGTGACGTTTCAATTCGCATTTGTATGCCATGAACTCCTCCTCAGTTTCACTGTACTTATCGCCACTAATATATGTTTCCATTTTTAACAATTGTGGATCACATTGTTGCAATAAGTTTTTGTGACCCTTTCGAAATTCCGACCACAACTGCTCTAACGATTCCAGTCGAAGGTTGACGTAATCCTTCGTGATACGTTCCTTAGGCGACTTTTTAAAATTTATTCTAGCCTTAAATATACGACTTGAAAAGTCGTCTTGTAAGCTAAGTAAAGCATCCATTTTAGTCATAATTATTAACCAAACAACTTGAACTTATTAATTAAAAACAAAGTTAAAGTTACAATTTTACAAAAATATTCTAAGTGTTTGAAACCAATTATTTCTGGGCGAAAACCGGCATGGATTCCCCGTATTTGCGTTTTTACGTTAACTATTCTAAGTCCTAAAACTAATGTTAGTAAATTTTCTAAGTTAATTTTATGTTAGTAAATTTGCACTGTAAAGTTAAAGTCCAGAACTGCTTTGCAATAAGGTTGAAAATGATGAAGATTCTTGCTGTAAAATTTGCCAAGTCCAAGTTATGATCTTCCTTGCAATAAGGTTGAAATTCGCCTAGTATCCGGCTCGAAGGACCATGAAGCGAGGGATTTTCACGACTAGCAAGAAGAGTTCGTTGTACGAGTAGGCAAACCCAAAAAACACCTTTCTCAGTACAAGTCATTTATTCCAGTTCAAGCCCGATACTTATGGATACTACATAGACCACTTGATAGCGTGATTCAGGACACTGCATAGCGCCATCTAGTATTCTGCGAGTGAACTATCGCTATAATAATATAAACTAATGTGCTTCCTCCAACTATTATTGGCCTGTAAAATATAATTGTTCACTACGCGGTACACAGATGGCACCAGCAGTTGAAAACAATTCACCAAAAGCGTTCAGTAAAATTATTGAAAACGAAACATAAAACGGGACTGATATATAAGGGACATTTTTTACACCGATGAAATAATTTTATTATAACTTCTCTATAATATTATTTTTCCGTGGTGTCCGCCAAGATAGCTACCACCATCTTTCTAAAGTCAGCCGCTAAATGATTCATCTTATTCCAGCTGGGGGCCTGCGAGCCTGTTCTTATCTTTTTTTCTGCTCTCTTTCGAGGCTAGCAATACATCAGTGATACTTTTGGTGTCGCTGATGCTCATGGCGATAGCCACTTACATCGTTAGATCGTTTGTTGGCTACTTAAAATCGATAAATTTTAGGAATATTTTACGAATGCGCTTTACTTAGGGTGCTAGGCTGCAGAAATATCCAATAATATAATTCACAACAGAATTGCTTACCTGTAATGGCAGTTGACGAATGGACCAAAGTAACTGCTGGCCCTACCTGCTTTACAACTGCATGCAGACAGAAGTTGTATGTTTGTTATTTGATTCAGTTGGACACACCAACAAGCTGAAGAGTTGCGGAAAAACCATCATAATCACACCATCGAAATTTCAGGCGAGGCTTATTATTTTACTGTGAATGTCCGACGTTAGAAAGACGTTATTCACCGGTGTATGTCCAATTTTGATATAAGTCCAAAATGTTCCTTCATTTCTTGATTCGATCGTACACCGGTGATTGTTACCATCTGTTACCGTACACACATGCACTGAAGTCTGCTAAGGTTAGCGATTGATATAAACTCTGTACTAAGAAAAAATGATGTGCTATGATTACTTTATCCGCTTAGTATCATTATAATATCTGCTTAAATTTCTATTAATTTATAATGACATAATAGATATAAAAAAATGTATTTAACTGAATTAAAAATGTATTTAATTGCAAGCTTAATCTAATTATTTAATTTCACTGAGATGCAATGATATTATATATTAAAAAGAGGCAGATATGTCATAAGCGCGCGCGTTGTGATGACTCAACAAGTTCCCAATTGGGAACTCATATTCAGGTGAAGAAAGAGATAGCGATGTAGTTTTGACGCGAGAGCGATAAAGACGTGCGATAAAGCGATAAAGCGTGCCTTGCGGACATCGGAACAGACTTTTCGGTTGATTTGTAAGGGCATAACGTAATTTTATATTTATTTAAACATAATTGCTGAGATGTAAAATTCAGTCAATTGTAAAACGGTAATATTCTGATTTTCCAGGTTTTATCGGTTTTATCATCATCTGGTTGTGCGGGTTTCCTCACTATGTTTTACGGCCCAAGCAAGTGTAAATTTATTTCTAATACACATATTTATTTACGAATCAGAGTGGAGGATTAGAGTGTAAATCCCCTTGTAAAGGAGACTAATGTATGTACATTGTACATCCAAATAGGGTTATTTACGGTAGGTATGATACACAGTGGAATAATAACCACGAAATTATTAAATTCTCAAGTTTTTATTTTTGTCTTTGATACTTCTTCTCCTTTGTTCCATTTCTGCACCTCGCTCGATGCGAATACCAGGTAAATGATGTTTGTTATAATGTATATCATTGCGCTTACGTAGAATACTATGTGCCACTCCTTTGGATCGTTCTGAAAATATAATAATTTATTATAGTACATACGTTATGTTCATTATTTTGTCTTGAAATCAAATGAAATCTAAATAGATATCTGTATAATATTATACGTTTAAAAACCTCTACGTAATCAATATTTTGTTGAACTGTTCTCTGTCTTCGTTGTTACAATGACATAACTATACCTACTATTCCCCGTAAAAAGCTAAGCGGGTTTTCACTAGAAAATAAAATATTATTGTAAATGCGTCAATAGTCTATTTATGATATTATGCTAAAACGTTGGAAAATAACAAAAAATCTGAAGCATTTTCCAAGAGATTTCTTAGGTCAAAACACAGAATAACTTGACTTAGGTAAAAAATTAAGTACCTCATCCTTCACAATAAATCCAACGAAAAAAGGCGCGAACAATCCCGCGAAATTAGCCGTAAAATTTGATATGGCCACTAATGTGCTCGTGAAATTGGGAGACATGTCTATGAAGGACACCTGTGGACAATCAATAATATTTTTATGGTAATAACCAGAAAATGAGCTGATGATCTACCGAATGATAAGTGGCTCACGTCGTCCATGGACATCAGTGATACCAAAGATATCACTGGTGGTGCGTTTCCGGCCAAGAAAGAGAGAAAAAAATCATGGAAATAATTGGCTCTCAATCCCCCATCCAGAACACGATGAGTCGTTTGATGGTTAACTCAAGCAAGATGATTGAAGCTATCCAGGTAGACCCCACGGAGAAATAATAACATTGTTGTAAATAATTAATAATGTTACATTCAACTTATATTTCGATACATAGTTATCTCGTTGTAACATGTATCGTATTCGTGATTTCTTACAAATATACACAGGTTTTAATAAATATATCAGATTAATTACTCACAATAAAACCACAGTAATATCCAGATTTTAAACCGAGCGCTACGCAAAGGGTCAGCACCGCTAACGTGACATTCCCGGCGGGGACGTATGTCAAGCAGTAGAGACTCAAGGCTGCTCCGAAGTAACCTGTAACATTAATTTATTATTATTAATAGGTAATAACGCTACACACTCATAACCCCACATTAGGAATCCCTGTGTCGTGGGTGCCACGGACAACACACAAAGAGAAGGACACACATACCCAAACCGGGCCCTTACGACACCCATCCGGCGTGGGATTGGGGTTAGTATTCTAAGCCACCACAATACGGCTAAAAATTATGACCAAAAATTATAATAAAATTTATTCTTAATGAAGTTCGAAATAGGTCAAAATGTTGCGTGAAAAATACGCTGGACCTGTTGGATCACCTATACTTGACCTTAACTTGACACTTTATTATTTACTGACTTGATTTTAATAGACTTAACAAACTTTAATTAATACTCGTACTTCACCTACGTCTATGAATTTGTCTAAAACACAATTTTTTGTGGCAATGTACGTTATTGACTTTGAAACCATCCACTCGATATGCTCCAAATTGGTTTCATTTAAAATGCAATAGCGAAGATGGTTTGAGACCACTAAAACAATGCATTCGGTCCAAAAGTCAAATTTCGACTTTTCTCATACAAAAAATAATTCCACAATTAAAATTTATTTGTTTATTATTTATTGCTTTATCTAATATCGACTAGTTTAAAATAATTGTCAAATTGTATTAACAATTTCCACTATTATAGTTTCATGGACTTACCAATTGAGTTGAAAATCTTCCGACAAGCAGACATGCTTACCCAATTCTTCTTTATCAAGTAATCCGACGTTAATCCAATAGGAAAGTTCATCATAAACAACACTATGTATGGAAGAGATGACAACACACCGTTCTGGTAACAGAAGTAAATTAGGCGGAACAAAACTAGTAAAAAGTAGAAGTAGGTGTACATACATAAACTATAATAAAATATAAACATTAGACCCAATAATATTAATCTGTCAAATAATGTTGGTCTCGGTAGGGACTCGAACCCGGTAACTTTTCGGTGTCAACGTCATTACTTACTTAAAATTTTCTCATTATTATTAGAAAGAAAGAAAGAATAATCTTTATTCACGGCTTTTCACCGCACAGAATCAGGAAAACAAATATAAACATCTTAAAAGAAATATAAGAATAAAGTTTGCAAATAAATTAAACAAAACAAAAAAGAAACAAAAGATCAATAAAAAAAAACAAAACTAAAAATTACAAGAGTTAACTAAAATATTAAAAAAAGGGATCTGTGCTGCAGTACAAAGCCGTAAAAAGGACCGAACTCAGCGAAAGCCGCGATAAGAACGGCACTGATTTTCATTTCGGACCATTTAAATTATAGGTGTAGCTCGGCCAACTGAGTATAATTAATTAGCTATCGGTATAAATAACTAGCTATGATATTTTATACTATGACTGTGTCCAATATGCTTAATACAAGCGAGGAGGATGTCGCTCCCGCCCCAGCCCCGAGATCCCCTAACCATATTTTACTATAAACGATACGATAACGATACGATACGATATTACGATTTTTTCATATTTTTAACGCCGGTAATGTCTTACATTATGTGCCAATTTATAAACTTACCGATTGAATTTCAACATGCAGTACTTTGCTTATATAAGTTGGTATTTCAGTCAGCAATAACCAGTAACCCCATGAAAATCCAACGTTTGCTACGAGGGTTGCAAAGAAAGGCATTGATGTGAAAATGGACTTCCATGGCGTTTTGAGTTTCTGTGTATTCGAAAAAGAAGAAAACGTGTTTTTAGAAAGACTCAACAGAATTATTCTATTTGGGCCTTTTAATTCCCACAACCGACTGTAAATATACTTATTGCAGATACTTATTTTTAATATCACAAAAAAATTGCACTAAAGTTACCTGATGATCTCCAATTTGTCCCAAAGAACTTTGTATATGAAGTCTTTCTTCAGTACTAATTGATTTAGAAACTTGAGGATTGTCGCTGCCCAAGTACACATAAAGTAATGTCCAGATAACGGCGGCTATACCGTGCACGTAGAAGATCATGGGCCAGCCCCAGTAGTGGGCTATGTAGCCAGATAGTGTAAATTGAAAAGCTATTCCCAAATAAGAACCTGATGAAAAATAAATGTTATTAACAACAGAGAGGAAATTTGATCGCAAACTCATTGTATACAGTGTTGGTCTATGGATACGTGGGAACTTTTGATAATCATTTTAATCTTTCAATAGCTAATGCAATTCAATTTTCAATAGCTAATGTAGGCCATACACGATCATGTGTACTTAATTAAACGTCAAGCGGACTTGACGCCGTATCCATGATTGATTGTGTATGGCCACGGTAAGCTATCAGGCCATAAAGTTGTCTCGTGCACACTGGATGGCGCGTCATGTGTATGGCCTCCATTAGTTAATAATTCTGTCCCAACCATCCCACGGAAACATGAAACCATAGTGGTAGGATTAAACATACCTACCGCTCAGAACGAAGCTAGTCATACTCCCTCTCTCACTCATTGGAACCCATTTCGCTAACAGGGAGATCATTGCTGCTATTATTGTGCTCTGCGTTAAGCCTTGAATTCCTCTGATTATGCAGACCATTACCCAACCCCCCTAAAAGTATTAGCCTCTTTGTAAATCTATTTACTTTCAACAACAATAATAGATCAAGACCAATTTTAACCATAACGCCTGGATAAAGTAACTTACATGAATTGCAGCAACTGGTAAAATTAACGAAAACATTGAACTAATTCCTACACTTAAGACCATAATTTTCATTCCTCCAAATTTTCTGTCCAATACTCCGGCGAACAATTGCAGAACGACATAGCCCCAAGTGAATGATGATAGAATTATGCTCTGTTTTTTTAAAGACCAGTCGAAATGCTGAGGAAAAGATAAAAAATTGTTAAATATCATCCAGAATTGAAAGACTGGTGTCTGTATCATGCACTAACTAGAACAGCAACTAGATTCTATCCAAACTTGAGAACAAGCCAACCTCTTCCCCAGTGAACCCTGCTAAATAACGGACGCAGCTATAGTAAACAGTCTGTATAGTTGTAGCTGATAAGTGAGATGTTTATTTTCTTAAATCATAAGTGATGCTGTATGCTGTTGTAAATGGTGTTAGCATAGTTAGTTAGTTTTTTTTGCTTGGCTTTGCTATATCATTTTAATATCAAGTATTTAACTTGTGGCAACAGTGCATACGCGTCACACGATGACGACACACCAACCTGAATCACGCTATCGAAGTTTTCTCCATCGGCATAATATATACAAATGTTCCGATAACATAATTTAGGGCTTGGCCCCCTCCCAGGCAACACACCTCGCCTGGCGGGAGTTCTCCCTTTGCCAAATACTTTTACAACAATAACAAACAACAAAAATCTTGCTCGATTGTTCACATTTTATGACACATACGTACAGTATCATTAGCCGGGTCTGTCATGTCGACGATAGCGACGCTCATCGTGGTTCTAGTACATTGCGCCTGAAGCATTCCCAGGAATAACAACAGGACCTGCACATGCCGCGTGCCCAGCCATTTCACTGTTAATTTTAGATCATGGTACATAAATAATAATTTTTAGTTTAAATGCAAATAATACACTTAATTTCAATCTGTATTTATATATCTTAGATACCTATCTAGTAAGAAAAAAAGGTGTGTGTGCGATTTATTTATTTATTTAATTTTTGCAACACCTTAAAACTAGGGTATACAAGGGCAAAAACTTAATGCCTAATGGCATTCACACACGATAGAAGTGAAACTAAACAAGATATAAAAAACCCCTCGACAACAACACGTAAATTATTAAGTGCCATCTAGCAGCCGTCTTACACAAAATTACTGTACCGCGCCATCTAGCGACTAACTAAGAAACAACAATCGGTCGGTCGATCGACAGATATTAAATAAGCAAGCTTGACAACGAAAATGAAATTCTTTTTTTTGTTGATAAATTCTTTGAAAATATTTAAAAGAGCATTTGAAAGTATTTAAAAACAGTATAAAAACAGTATAAAAATAAAACTAAAATAATTACTGTAGCGCGCCATCTAGCGACTAACTAAGAAACAACAATCTGTCGGTCGATCGACAGATATTAAATAAACAAGCTTGACAACGAAAATGAAATTCTTATTTTTTGTTGATAAATTCTTTGAAAATATTTAAAAGAGCATTTGAAAAAAAACAGTATAAAAATGAAACTAAAAAAAAGAAATACTGAGAGACGCGAACCTGCGCATCAGGTATTGTGTATCTACGTCCTGACCATTGAGCTACGGAGAAGTTAGATTCAACGACGAAATTAGTCGTTATATTATATGCATGCTTATAGTATGTTTATTTCTGTCTCATTCTTTCCTGGCTTCATCCTACACATTTTTGTATTTCTGTCTCTTACCTGTCGTTTTTTCCGTTGCATCCGGTTTGAAATCACAACGATTCTAAAGAAGTTTCACTTCAAAAATCAGATTTCTTAAATGTTCTTTTGTTTTCTTAAGTAAACAGTCAAAACACCTCTTGTACGCATTTATTGCTTTATGGATACTATTATGACCAAAGTCAGGTATTATAATAAACGTATTAATTTTTAACTCTGTTAAACCTTCTTTTAGGCATCTAGTTAAAATTAAGTTGCTGTTGCTTTATGTTAGGATATTAGGGACTGGTTTATTTACAATAGATATCATTACTCACTTGATTTAGTTACTTCGTTAACACCACTCATTTTACGTCAAGCCCCACAGAAAATTATTAATATTACACAGGCTATTCTTGATAGAATATAAGAATGAATTTTCGTAGATTTTAACAACGGAAACCTTGAGTATGAACTGAAAAATGTTATAATATTTGAATTTTATCTCGGCTAATCTTCCCCGGTTACGCGTTTGTTCAAATAATGATAACTTTGAAATGTTTATCATGTTAGTTAGTTATCTTTGCACTCGTTAAAACGACGTGATCTGCAACGCAATCGTAAGATGCAACCTTATGCCCTTGACTCTCGTGTTCCTCCAGAAGAAATGTCTTTCAGTACAAGAAAAGATAAAATTCCGAAACATTTTTAGCAATACTTAGGTGAACTATGTACTTATGATAGTAGTAGGAACTTTCCAATAAAAAATTTCTATTAACTCTTATTTTTCTTGATCTTCTTTTACTTTAAGATACTATGGTGTTGAAAAGAAATTGGTTCCTTTTGGTTGGTATCACAATAATCTTAAATTAAAATTTAAAAAACCTCCGACAGTATTATTTATACTAAACATAAGATCAAAATCGGTTCATCCGTTTGGGAGCTACGATGCCACAGACAGACATACAGATACACAGATACACAGATATGTCAAACTTATAACACCCCTCTTTTCTGTCGGGGGTTAAATACATATGATGTTTTTTCACATTTCACCGATTCGATTCCCGGCTTAAACAGGTACTTTTTCAAATGTTTTTGAATGTAGTTTAACTTATTTAAAAAAATAAAGGAATGTTTTATTTCAGTAAAAGGAGAATGCCCATTTAGTATGGAGAAATGTACTGACTTTAACATCTTAATAAATTACACATACTAACTTTAGTCAATGTTAATAGTAGGAAATATGAGATTTTCAACAAAATTAGTTTCTGTTTAGGTTATAGTAAACTCACAGTAATATGGACTCTATGCAGGCGTGTTAAAGTAGACTGCGTATGTAATGTCGATCTTTTAAGTTTAAAATTCATTTGACATTATAGTTCACGGAACACTCCTGGCTGATTATAATAATTTTCTAATAATTAATTAGAACGACAGTCCCCTTACGTCATCTAGTTTGTTGTATCATCAATGCAACGTATTGGCCCTTATCCAAACATATTTTTTTTTTGCAAAACGAAAGTAAAGTTACTTATTAATTTCAGAAAATTAAGCCGAAGAAGGATTTTTTAGGAAATAGGGTAAAATATTTGAAATATTTAAATTTAATTTTTTGTCCAAAAATCATTGTGACACAATAATTTTTTTGAGAGTACTGGCTATGGGCATTGTCCTTGCTATCATCAATATCATCAATATTCATATTATTTCGCAGTTGGTAAATTATTAACCTCGACCAAAGTATGTACAGTAGATGTATGGACACGACAGATTTCCAACGGTGTTGCTAATTTTTTTCTTAATTCAGCTTATATTTTGGTTAGAGCAATTTTCGATTTTACAATTTTGTACGGAACTACTCGCACTTGCCATTTTTTGCTATAACTTGTCTAGATTTAGATTGTTTCGAAACACTAGTCGTATTTGCGTATTGTTGCATTTTGATGATGTATGACGATAAGACTTATGACGTTAGACAATCAGATACTTGCAAAAATTATTATACCATATATTAATTATTATAACAGCTTTTATCTGTGGTTAATTAAACTTAAATTAAGAAATTTAATTTACTAACAACTTTAATACTTAATTTAAAATACTGTTACTAATAAATTCATACCAAAGTCATGATTTATTATTTAAATCTGCTAAAGTTTTACATCACACACAAAGATTGCTCTGTTAAATTGGTCTCTCTGTTAAATTCTTTTCACAGTTAAATAATAACAAATCAGTATCAGTTAAGGCTTTATTGTTTTCTTTGATGTTTCTGTTCCTTTATTCCATTTCTGCTCCTCGCTAGTTGCGAACAGGAGGAAAAATATATTTGTAACAACATACGTCGCAGCACTCACGTAAAAAACTATACGCCATTCCTCTGGGTTATTCTGAAAAAGAAAACGATCTGATATATTATAATATTAAGATAACAAGAAGGATTTAATAGAAGAAAAAGTATATAAGAATAATATTGTAAAATAACATAAGGTAGGTAATGATTCAACTCTACTGTTCAAATGTTAGACGTTCCCTCTAGACTTACACATTGTTTTGTTTTACCAAATTACTTTCGGTTTCTGAAGTCTCCAGTTAAACGACCAACAGCTATTGAATCAATAAACTTAAACTTAAGTTATATATTCGATAACTGTCACTGGGTTTCTGAGCACGCGAGGAGCCTTTCAATAACTATGAAACCAATAACGAGTATCTGAAACTGCCACTGCTAAAATTTAAACTTGCAAATAATTGTATTTGTATTTTCAATAATCTGAGGAGTACCTATGAGTATACCTACCTACGGCACACACAAATGACCTGAAAATTGTTGTAACTTCTAATTTGTCATATTCTGTCCACGAAATGTTAAAATGAAACGTCAACTAAAGTTATGGAACCGATAAACGGCCATCTATGGTTAGATAAGTTAATCTTAGTTTAAACGGAGTTTGTCTATTATCACAGTCCTCAGAAACGCTTTTTCAGAAGTTATCGACCCTTTAGCGTTATTGAATAAATAAACTCTCGATAAAAAGACCTCAGAAACCGGGCATCAGTCAAATCAAGCGATGATTCTCTACTGCAGTGTTATGTGGTTCGTAGTAAAATCATATTAAAAAATCATAGAAAGTAAAAAATTAACAATTTATAGTAACCTCGTCTTTGACCATAAGCCCAACAAAAATAGGTGCGAATAGTCCCACGAAGTTTGCCGTGCCGTTTGATATCCCCATCAATATACTTGAGAAGTTTTGGGCCATGTCCAGGTAAACAAGCTGTTGATAAATAAAGTATTTATAAACCATCGTATTACCATGATAAC
The DNA here is from genome assembly GCA_963932265.1 of Thymelicus lineola. Taxonomy (NCBI): domain Eukaryota; kingdom Metazoa; phylum Arthropoda; class Insecta; order Lepidoptera; family Hesperiidae; genus Thymelicus; species Thymelicus lineola. Next base: position 421,749 of record OZ010692.1, on the reverse strand, counting down.
TATTATCATGGTTACCATACTTTTACTATCGTCTTGAAATCTTACAATATGCTCAAACTAGCTGAGGAGTTTCTATACAGCATTTTTTCTGCTCCATGACAAAGCAACTTTGCAAAATGCTGGTAGATTAAAAAAATACGTGCATAAGTGTATCAACCATACCTATGTAAACAATTGGTCTTGAATTTTGAATTTTTTTTATAATAGCGTGAATAGACACAAAATAAATCGATACTAGCTGCAGTAAAAACTTACAATATATCCACCATAGTATCCTGAACTAAACCCAAGCACTACACAGAGAGTCACCACTGCCAATGTTATGTTTCCAGCCGGGATATAGGTTAAACAGAGGAGGCCTAAGGCGGATCCGAAGAAACCTGCAATTAGACAGACAAAAAAATACTTTATAAAAACACTATTTCATTACCTATGTTAACTTATGCCCATTATGCTCCAAAATCGTTATCCGACCACTGGGTTCGAATATATGAATATTCGGTTTATTATCGGGAAAAGAAAGTGAAAAATTATCAATTTATGAATTATATAGGTGTGTGCATAAATAATATTTGTCTTATAAAATTATGTGTACAAAAATACGATCAAAAATTTTGGTAAGAATTTGGCCCGCTTAAAATACAAATGAAATGGAAAACCAGTTGAAAGAATAAAAGCGTTCAGTAAAATTATTGAAAAGGGATTGAAACAAGTAAGTTCGTGGCATAATTTTACACAGTCAAGTATATTTTCTCCAATAAAAAAGCGAATTCTAAATCACTGAATTATTTATAAGTGATCGTTATTTATCTAATAGATTTCATTCATAACTTGCTGAAGATACTCACCAAAAGAGTTAAAAATTTTCCGACAACAAGTCCGGCCAACCCACTCCTTCTTTATCATGTAATCCGAAGCGAATCCCATTGGAAAGTTCATAGCAAACATTACTAGATAGGGTAGAGCCGAAATCACGCCATTCTGGTAACAAAGAAATAAAGACTTGAGTAAGCAGTTACTAAATTACTTTTGATTTTCTATAGTTGTGAGGACTAGTTTCTTTTATACGAGGAGGAAACTATTCGATCCACGGACTATTGCAGGTGAAATGAAATGAAATGAAATGAAATGAAATAATCTTTATTCATGTAGGTATCACTGATACTCTTATGCACGTCATTTTTTTTAATCTACCAGCTTTTCGGAAAGGTGCTTTGTCATGGAGGAGAAGAAAAGCCGTAAAGAAACTCCTATTCTGCATAACATTAATATCTGCAATTAATGATAGAATAACTGTAATTCCTGATGATTCACAAATTAAAACAAGAAATCTACTTGCCGATTTAATATCAACTTGGAGTGCTTTGCTGAAGTAGGTTGGTATTTCAGTCAGCAGAGTCCAGTAACCCCAGCCGTAGCCAACGCATGTTACCACAACGGAGTAAAACGGTAACGATGTTAGGATGGACTTCCACGGCGTTTTGAGTTTCTGTAAAATTATTTTAAACAGTAAATTTCCCTTCAAGTAAATGTAATATAGTATTTTTTTAAATCTATACTAATATTATAAAGAGGAAAGATTTGATTGTTTGTTTGCATTGAATAGGCTCCAAAACTACCAAACCGATTTGAAAAATCTTTCACTATTGGGAAGCTATTTTATCCCCGGGTGACATAGGCTATATTATATTTTTTTTTACTATTTTTCGCGAAGCGAAGCGAGGGCGATTTCCTAGTAAGTAATAAAAACATTATTTTGCTAACATGATATAGGACTTGAAGAGCTTTGCAATGTACAAAGGTCTTTTGTGCATCAAAATGATCAAAGAAATTTCTAAAAATGTCACTCATGAAACTGTTTAATAATTAGACTGTAAAATATATTATGTATTTTCTTACCTTATGTCCGCCAATTTGTCCTAAAGAACTCTGAATATAGTGTCTTTCTTCGGTGCTTATTAATTTGGAGTGTTGAGGAGTGTCGCTACCAATGATCAGATAGAGCACCGTCCAGATCACTCCGGCAGCACCGTTCACATAGAAGATCATGGCCCAGCCCCAGTAGTCTGCTATGAAGCCGGAAACAATCATTTGAACAGCTATACCCAAAAAACCACCTGTGAAATAAAAAAATAAAATTAACCCCGACAATATCAAGACATTTTACGATTTGGATATTAATAAGTCTCCTTGGCAAGAAAATGCTTGTACAGTAAAGGATATCTGGAAAGTATACAGGACTCTAAAAATGCATTATAAAAAAGATGTAACTAGACAAAAAATAAATTTCAGTGATTATATGAACGCTTTTGACGAAGTTCCAATTGAAAGTGTAATGGCAAAGGCAACAATATTTATTTAAGACATGATAAAATACAATTTACCGCTAAAAACCAAGCTGGATAAACGAGCTCGCTCACTGGTTGGAACCCACTTCCCGAGCAAGTAGATGATTGTCGGAAATAACGCTCCTTGTCCCAAACCTTGGATTCCTCTGCAGATGCAGATGGCTATCCATCCACCCTGAAAATATAACCCTTTATGTATGTAGTAGCATTAGTATTGCTATTGAACGACGAGTAGCTCTTGAGTGTTTTATTTGATCGTTTCGATTTTAGTCAATATAGAATATTGATTATACCGTGCTGGAAAAAATATTGTGGTTAAGAATATCGCAACATGTCAAAATTTTTAATGTTGCAAATCCCAAGGAATACAAATCTTCCAAATAATAATAACTGTAAGTACATAAATAGACACAAGATATTGAGTCATTGATTTATTTTAATTTTAATTCCTTTATTAAATTTCCCAATATAATTTTGTCTAACTGTTAGACAAAATTACAGGTCCATCGATTCTGTGAGAGTAAAATTTGGCTATCTACCTTGAACTGTCTAGCTGGGGTCTCTCAGATACCTCATTGATGACTCCTTTTTCTTGTCACTCTAGTAGAACTTATTCTTTATGTGGAATTCCTACCAAAACCATCTCGGCAGCTATTCAGAGCATTTTGGAAGGCTCAGAATACATAGGTTCCTATGGAACTGATGAGGCCTAGACTACATTTTAACGACCTGCCGTAGTTGCAAATCAGAATCTCAAATGCTTACTCTGAGAAAATGACTCGGGTCGAATGTCAGGCACATAAGGAACAATGAATCCAACAAGGTTCATTGGGGTGCTCGTAAATATAACCATCGACTTATTACTCTGTTTTGACAAAAATCTTATATTTCTTCACTGAGAGGTAAAGACGACTCATTGAAATATTATTTACTTACATAAGTAGCAGCTACGGGCATAATGAGTGAGAAAGCGGCATTAACTCCTACACACCATAATAAAAAGTTCTTGCCGCCAAACTTTCCTACTAGTTCTCCGGCCAAGATTTGCGGTATGACATAGCCCCACGTGAACGACGATAGAATCAAACCCTGCATCTGAATTGTCCAGTTGAAATGCTAAAATTTATCAGAAGAGGCAGGTTATTATTATGAAATTTATAAAAAAAAAACTAAAGTCTGTTTTGTTCAAGTCATAATTAAAACAGAACAATTAAAATTGTTAAAAAGTGATTGTGATTCAATATCACAACACAAGTTTGGTGTTATGGTTCGTAATAAATCACTCAAGATATGGTGTGGTAATCATAGATAAACCACATAACGAAATTTCATTATAACGACATATTTTTGTTACATTTTACCACATTTGCTTACATTATCCTTCGCTGAATCGGTCATGTCGACGATGGCGATGCTCATAATGGTTCTCGTGCAATGTAGCAGAAACATTCCCAAGAATACCATCACCAGTTGCATGTGCCGTACGCCCAAACATCTTCCTGTTTGTTATTTTGAAAATATGAAGTCCCCGTTGTAATTAATTAACATGATTATTGTGTCTAGCCGAGGTCTTATACTAAATTCATCAGAGGATTGCTTAAAGCCTGTTTTAATTTGACTTGCCATGCTTTTTCATTTACATTAACATCATACATTCCAAGAATATGTTACAACACATCGTTGTTTAATTTCAGAAAATGTCAAATGAGGATATTTACCGCAAGAATCATTGAAAGCTTACTTGGTTTGTCTTCTTCGCTGATATCTTCTTCACCTAAATCCATTTAAAGGAACTTAAATATTACTGCTACACTTTAATAAAATAATTTATATTATTATCATGAGTTTTCTCAATATTGTTAACAAATCTACTATCTACTATCTTGGCGTCTGTATCTTCTGCGTTTTCGACTATACTTGAAACAACGATATCACTGAAATGTCAATCACTATTTTTTTTTTATTTTGTCTATCTGAATATTATAAACACTCCAATTGGGATCGAAAATGTTGGTAACTTATACAGAATGAATTTTTCAAGTGGGCGTAGATGGCCAAATCCGAATTTCCGAATATTTTTGATTAATTTAATACAGTTTTATATTTTATATTATAATATAATTCGATACTATTATTTGGAATGTATACTGAACTATATGACTATATAATATATATGAATATAATAAACACTACACATTATCGATGTGTCACTGGCCAAGAAAGCTGAGAAAAGAAAGAACTTCCACATAATATTATGATGAGATATTATGATAAAAACGTTATTATTTACAAATTATTCCACGCTCCATCCTTTTTCTGTTCATTGGGCCGTTATAGCAGCTCATAATAATTCGTCAATGACAATTTCAAATTTATTTCATAAATTGAAAGAATAACAATTGAATGACAGTGTAAAACTTAATTTTATGTCTGGAGCTGCAATTTATTTGGATATGAAAATGTAGTCCTAAAAAGAGATGTAATTCAATAGTGATGTAAGATGTGTTAGACAGTGTCATTTTGTAAAAATGTTTAAGGCTAACATTTAAAATTAAATATTATTAGAACGGTTTCATTATGACAGAAATCGAATTATTATTATGTCACTGAATTGTGTACTTTATCTAAGGAATTCATCTACGACAATAAATTTTAATTTATCAACAACTTTTATGGTAAAGTAAAGAAATATCTAGTGTTAGTAGCAAGTTCAGATGATTTATAACTTAAATCTGCTAAAGCAATAATTCACTCATAAGCAATGCGTTAAATGAGTCTTTTGACATGAAATAAAAATACGATAGTTTAGTGTCAGTTAAGGCTTTATTGTTTTCGTTGATATTTCTGCTCCTTTATTCCACTTCTGCTCCTCGCTAGTTGCAAACAGGAGGAAAAATACATTCGTTACAACATACGTCGCGGCACTCACGTAAAAAACTATAAGCCATTCCTTTGGATTATTCTGAAAAAGAAAAAGATTTTAGGTAAGATATTACAAGGATTTTAGTGCGAATAGATACTATAGAAAAAAATACAGCGTGTATGGATTCAAATCTTTCATGGGCTGATGCCTATATCAGCACGGGATGTAGGACAATTGTTTCTCCCGTCACTAATGACCCACTAAGCCCAGTGTAAACTGGGCTTGAAACATTATCACGTTGTTCCAAATTCGATTTCAATGTTCAGGGGGCTTACCATGACATCTTAAAACAGGCCAATATTAGCCAATAATTGAGCTGTCCTGCTATATCCTACCATGAACTAGCTAAAGCACAGGTCAGCCAGTGATCACGTGACCGTAACAGGACAGCGGTCACGTGACTTCGATAATCTTCTTCTGCCCTGCTATTTGTGTACCATGAAGCGATTGTTGACGTATTGATGTCGGAAAGCGGCCTATGTCAACGTCAAAATATTACAGCCTACCGAAAGTAACTTTAATTGTCCTGTTTTGGCTGTTTCGTTTATAATTTCTTTATACCGTAAGTTATTCTTACATAAAACAGTTTGAATATAAATTTATGATATTGAAGAACATTAGGTATTTGGTAAATATTAGCTATCGACCAATCTGCCTTGCCTACAATCTAATCTCTACAAGCTGTTTCCAGCTGTTGTTTGTTGTTGTTGTCTCGAGAAACGCCTTGCTAAATACACCGAAGAGCATCAGCTAATAGAGCAAGCAGGATTTATAAGTACGTATTCAACTATAGACCACATTCAAAAAGATTACATCATGGAAGGCAGCTAAAGGCAAGAGAACCAGACGCAGAACGGCCGGGCGGCCGCGGCGGAGAGAAGGCTCGATGAAATTTTGTAAGCAGCGGGAAAAGAATGGATTGATAAAGCGAGTGACAGAATTATGTGGAGAAAAATGGAGAAGCCTTTACTCTATACAGAGAGTATAATATAAAAAAAGTAATATAAACAAAGAAATATATATCTAATAATGATTATTGAATTAAATTTAGTCAAGAATTAAGATAAAGGATTAACGAACCCTAAAAATTGCTTTAACTTTAAGTTGAAGACTTTTTATTTATTTAAATCATTTATTTCGAAATCACAGATAGATTCTTCAGTTTTATTATTTGTATAGAATATAGATTGCATTGCATACTTTTTAGTCGTTATGAAATTGTAAATTGAATTTTCTATTTAAGAAATAAAAAGGTCTAATTATTATTTTTATTACTATACTCGTAGTATATTTTTATAAACATATACCATATATTTTATGTATGTGGAAGAAAAGGTATTATATGATAATGGTTATTCAATAATATTCCATTTGCTTTGCACCAAGATAAGTATATTTTCAGTTATCCTAACGTTCACATCGATAACAATCTCTACTACTCCGTGATCAATAATAGAATTAGAATATCCTACGTATTAGGTATAATGTTCTAAATAAAGTGACATATTCCATATTCTAAATATTTAGTTTTCCTTCATAACTCTTCTCGTATGACATCGTATGGTCGCTCGCCGGCACGGCTATCCTGACGTGCGCTCGTCCTCGAGCGCCTCCGCCCTCATGTCTCCAGTGGACCCCTTTGATCGCTGGGTGCTCGTCATCGAACGCATTTACTTCTGATGTAGCCGTACACTAACACGGCTTCAACAAGTTTCTTACTCAAGTTCCCATCTCCAATCCAATTCAACATAAATTACATATTATCACAGTAGGTAAATATCCGCCTCGACTTGTACATGATGTTAATCTGAGTACATGACCTATAGGCATTCATGAAAATGCACCACCGTCACAAAATAAACATCTTTCATTTCTTTGAAAGTACGTTAAAAATTCAAAATTGCACTTAACAATTTTAAATTATCGCTCCAAGTCACACATTTTATTAGACATTTGGACATGTCACTGTGCCAAGTGTCAAGTGTTGTAAGATTACGTTCAAAAATGTAGGCATCACATAGGGCTTTGTGAACTTGGCACCCGACTTTGTAAAATTTAAATTTTTTTTCTTGATTCTTATAGGTTTTAGTTTGTAGTTGATTGTAGTAACTTTTTTTTCGTTTGTAGTAGCTCTAAAAAAAAATTACAGAATTTTGAAAAAAAACCTGGCACCCGGCTTTTGAAAAATTGAAATTTAATACTTGATTCATAAAAAGAATCGTTTGTAGTTGATTGTAGTGAAAAAATTTTTTTTTGTAGTAAAAAAAATAAAGTATTTTTTTGTATTTTAAGTTACTGTGACTTAATATAAAAATTGTTTTTTGTGTTTCTTGTATATTTTAGTATGTAATTGATAGTAGTATTTTTCTTTTTTTTTTAAGTAGCTCCAAAAAAATTTAAGCGATTTTTTTGTTATTTTTATTTGTAGTAGCCATTTTTTCGTTTGTAGTAACTCTTTTTCGTTTGTAGTTAGTAGTTTTCGTTTGTAGTATCAATTTTTTCGTTTGTAGTAACTTTATTTCGTTTGTAGTTAGAATTTTTCGTTTGTAGTAGTAATTTTTTTAATTGTAGTTCGATTGTAGTTAGTAGTTTTCGTTTGTAGTAGCGATATTTTCGGTTTGTAGTAACTTAATTTCGGTTGTAGTTAGTAGTTTTCGTTTGTAGTAGCATTTTTTTTCAATTTTTTCGTTTGTAGTAACTTTATTTCGTTTGGAGTATAAATTTTTTCGTTTGTAGTAACTTCTATTCGTTTGTAGTGACTTTTTTTCCTTTGTAGTGACTTCTTATTGTTTAAAGTAAGTAGCTTTCGTTTGTAGTAGTATTTTTTTTTGTTTGTAGTAATTTTATTTCGCTTGTAGTAAGTAGTTTTCGTTTGTAGTAGTATTTTTTTGTTTGTAGTAACTTCTTTTCATTTGTAGTTAGTGGTTTTCATTTATAGTAGCGATTTTTTCCAATTTTCTCGTTTGTAGTAACTTTATTTCGTTTGTAGTATCAATTTTTTCGTTTGTAGTAACTTCTATTCGTTTGTAGTGCCTTTTTTTCCTTTGTAGTGACTTCTTATTGTTTAAAGTAAGAAGCTTTCGTTTGTAGTAGTATTTTTTTTGTTTGTAGTAACTTTATTTCGCTTGTAGTAAGTAGTTTTCGTTTGTAGTAGTATTTTTTTTGGTTTTTGTAAGTTCTTTTCGTTTGTTGTTAGTGGTCTTCGTTTGTAGTAGCGACTTTTTCCAATTTTTTCGTTTGTAGTAACATTATTTCGTTTGTAGTATAACTTTTTTCGTTTGTAGTAACTTCTATTCGTTTGTAGTGACTTTTTTTCCTTTGTAGTGACTTCTTATTATTTAAAGTAAGTAGCTTTCGTTTGTAGTAGTATTATTTTTGTTTGTAGTAACTTTATTTCGCTTGTAGTAAGTAGTTTTCGTTTGTAGTAGTATTTTTTTTGGTTGTAGTAACTTCTTTTCATTTGTAGTTAGTGGTTTTTGTTTGTAGTAGCAATTTTTTCCAATTATTTCGTTTGTAGTATAAATTTTTTCGTTTGTAGTAACTTCTATTTGTTTGTAGTGACTTTTTTTCCTTTGTAGTGACTTCTTATTGTTTAAAGTAAGTAGCTTTCGTTTGTAGTAGTATTATTTTTGTTTGTAGTAACTTTATTTCGCTTGTAGTAAGTAGTTTTCGTTTGTAGTAGTATTTTTTTTGGTTGTTGTAAGTTCTTTTCGTTTGTTGTTAGTGGTCTTCGTTTGTAGTAGCGACTTTTTCCAATTTTTTCGTTTGTAGTAACTTTATTTCGTTTGTAGTATAATTTTTTTCGTTTGTAGTAACTTCTATTTGTTTGTAGTGACTTTTTTTCCTTTGTAGTGACTTCTTATTGTTTAAAGTAAGTAGCTTTCGTTTGTAGTAGTATTATTTTTGTTTGTAGTAACTTTATTTCGCTTGTAGTAAGTAGTTTTCGTTTGTAGTAGTATTTTTTTTGGTTGTTGTAAGTTCTTTTCGTTTGTAGTTAGAGGTTTTCGTTTGTAGTAGCGATTTTTTCCAATTTTTTCGTTTGTAGTAACTTTATTTCGTTTGTAGTATAAATTTTTTCGTTTGTAGTAACTTCTATTTGTTTGTAGTGACTTTTTTCCTTTGTAGTGACTTCTTATTGTTTAAAGTAAGTAGCTTTCGTTTGTAGTAGTATTTTTTTTGTTTGTAGTAACTTTATTTCGCTTGTAGTTAGTAGTTTTCGTTTGTAGTAGTATTTTTTTTGGTTGTTGTAAGTTCTTTTCGTTTGTAGTTAGAGGTTTTCGTTTGTAGTAGCGATTTTTTCCAATTTTTTCGTTTGTAGTAACTTTATTTCGTTTGTAGTATCAATTTTTTCGTTTGTAGTAACTTCTATTTGTTTGTAGTGACTTTTTTCCTTTGTAGTGACTTCTTATTGTTTAAAGTAAGTAGCTTTCGTTTGTAGTAGTATTTTTTTTGTTTGTAGTAACTTTATTTCGCTTGTAGTTAGTAGTTTTCGTTTGTAGTAGTATTTTTTTTGGTTGTTGTAAGTTCTTTTCGTTTGTAGTTAGAGGTTTTCGTTTGTAGTAGCGATTTTTTCCAATTTTTTCGTTTGTAGTAACTTTATTTCGTTTGTAGTATCAATTTTTTCGTTTGTAGTAACTTCTATTTGTTTGTAGTGACTTTTTTTCCTTTGTAGTGACATCTTATTGTTTAAAGTAAGTAGCTTTCGTTTGTAGTAGTATTATTTTTGTTTGTAGTAACTTTATTTCGCTTGTAGTAAGTAGTTTTCGTTTGTAGTAGTATTTTTTTTGGTTGTTGTAAGTTCTTTTCGTTTGTAGTTAGAGGTTTTCGTTTGTAGTAGCGATTTTTTCCAATTTTTTCGTTTGTAGTAATTTTATTTCGTTTGTAGTATAAATTTTTTCGTTTGTAGTAACTTCTATCTGTTTGTAGTGACTTTTTTTCCTTTGTAGTGACTTCTTATTGTTTAAAGTAAGTAGCTTTCGTTTGTAGTAGTATTATTTTTGTTTGTAGTAACTTTATTTCGCTTGTAGTAAGTAGTTTTCGTTTGTAGTAGTATTTTTTTTGGTTGTAGTAACTTCTTTTCGTTTGTAGTTAGAGGTTTTCGTTTGTAGTAGCGATTTTTTCCAATTTTTTCGTTTGTAGTAACTTTATTTCGTTTGTAGTATCAATTTTTTCGTTTGTAGTAACTTCTATTTGTTTGTAGTGACTTTTTTTCCTTTGTAGTGACTTCCTATTGTTTAAAGTAAGTAGCTTTCGTTTGTAGTAGTATTATTTTTGTTTGTAGTAACTTTATTTCGCTTGTAGTAAATAGTTTTCGTTTGTAGTAGTATTTTTTTTGGTTGTTGTAAGTTCTTTTCGTTTGTTGTTAGTGGTCTTCGTTTGTAGTAGCGACTTTTTCCAATTTTTTCGTTTGTAGTAACTTTATTTCGTTTGTAGTATAATTTTTTTCGTTTGTAGTAACTTCTATTCGTTTGTAGTGACTTTTTTTCCTTTGTAGTGACTTCTTATTATTTAAGGTAAGTAGCTTTCGTTTGTAGTCGTAATATTTTTGTTTGTAGTAACTTTATTTCGCTTGTAGTAAGTAGTTATCGTTTGTAGTAGTATTTTTTTTGGTTGTTGTAAGTTCTTTTCGTTTGTAGTTAGTGGTTTTCGTTTGTAGTAGCGATTTTTTCCAATTTTTTCGTTTGTAGTAACTTTATTTCGTTTGTAGTATAATTTTTTTCGTTTGTAGTAACTTCTATTCGTTTGTAGTGACTTTTTTTCCTTTGTAGTGACTTCTTATTATTTAAGGTAAGTAGCTTTCGTTTGTAGTCGTAATATTTTTGTTTGTAGTAACTTTATTTCGCTTGTAGTAAGTAGTTTTCGTTTGTAGTAGTATTTTTTTTGGTTGTTGTAAGTTCTTTTCGTTTGTAGTTAGAGGTTTTCGTTTGTAGTAGCGATTTTTTCCAATTTTTTCGTTTGTAGTAACTTTATTTCGTTTGTAGTATAATTTTTTTCGTTTGTAGTAACTTCTATTCGTTTGTAGTGACTTTTTTTCCTTTGTAGTGACTTCTTATTATTTAAGGTAAGTAGCTTTCGTTTGTAGTCGTAATATTTTTGTTTGTAGTAACTTTATTTCGCTTGTAGTAAGTAGTTTTCGTTTGTAGTAGTATTTTTTTTGGTTGTTGTAAGTTCTTTTCGTTTGTAGTTAGTGGTTTTCGTTTGTAGTAGCGATTTTTTCCAATTTTTTCGTTTGTAGTAACTTTATTTCGTTTGTAGTATAAATTTTTTCGTTTGTAGTAACTTCTATTTGTTTGTAGTGACTTTTTTTCCTTTGTAGTGACTTCTTATTGTTTAAAGTAAGTAGCTTTCGTTTGTAGTAGTATTATTTTTGTTTGTAGTAACTTTATTTCGCTTGTAGTAAGTAGTTTTCGTTTGTAGTAGTATTTTTTTTGGTTGTTGTAAGTTCTTTTCGTTTGTAGTTAGAGGTTTTCGTTTGTAGTAGCGATTTTTTCCAATTTTTTCGTTTGTAGTAACTTTATTTCGTTTGTAGTATAAATTTTTTCGTTTGTAGTAACTTCTATTTGTTTGTAGTGACTTTTTTTCCTTTGTAGTGACTTCTTATTGTTTAAAGTAAGTAGCTTTCGTTTGTAGTAGTATTATTTTTGTTTGTAGTAACTTTATTTCGCTTGTAGTAAGTAGTTTTCGTTTGTAGTAGTATTTTTTTTGGTTGTTGTAAGTTCTTTTCGTTTGTAGTTAGAGGTTTTCGTTTGTAGTAGCGATTTTTTCCAATTTTTTCGTTTGTAGTAACTTTATTTCGTTTGTAGTATAAATTTTTTCGTTTGTAGTAACTTCTATTTGTTTGTAGTGACTTTTTTTCCTTTGTAGTGACTTCTTATTGTTTAAAGTAAGTAGCTTTCGTTTGTAGTAGTATTTTTTTTGTTTGTAGTAACTTTATTTCGCTTGTAGTTAGTAGTTTTCGTTTGTAGTAGTATTTTTTTTGGTTGTTGTAAGTTCTTTTCGTTTGTAGTTAGAGGTTTTCGTTTGTAGTAGCGATTTTTTCCAATTTTTTCGTTTGTAGTAACTTCTATTTGTTTGTAGTGACTTTTTTTCCTTTGTAGTGACTTCTTATTGTTTAAAGTAAGTAGCTTTCGTTTGTAGTAGTATTATTTTTGTTTGTAGTATTTTTATTTCGCTTGTAGTAAGTAGTTTTCGTTTCTAGTAGTATTTTTTTTGGTTGTTGTAAGTTCTTTTCGTTTGTTGTTAGTGGTCTTCGTTTGTAGTAACTTCTATTCGTTTGTAGTGACTTTTTTTCCTTTGTAGTGACTTCTTATTATTTAAAGTAAGTAGCTTTCGTTTGTAGTAGTAATATTTTTGTTTGTAGTAACTTTATTTCGCTTGTAGTAAGTAGTTTTCGTTTGTAGTAGTATTTTTTTTGGTTGTTGTAAGTTCTTTTCGTTTGTAGTTAGTGGTTTTCGTTTGTAGTAGCGATTTTTTCCAATTTTTTCGTTTGTAGTAACTTTATTTCGTTTGTAGTATAAATTTTTTCGTTTGTAGTAACTTCTATTTGTTTGTAGTGACTTTTTTTCCTTTGTAGTGACTTCTTATTGTTTAAAGTAAGTAGCTTTCGTTTGTAGTAGTATTATTTTTGTTTGTAGTAACTTTATTTCGCTTGTAGTAAGTAGTTTTCGTTTGTAGTAGTATTTTTTTTGGTTGTTGTAAGTTCTTTTCGTTTGTAGTTAGAGGTTTTCGTTTGTAGTAGCGATTTTTTCCAATTTTTTCGTTTGTAGTAACTTTATTTCGTTTGTAGTATAAATTTTTTCGTTTGTAGTAACTTCTATTTGTTTGTAGTGACTTTTTTCCTTTGTAGTGACTTCTTATTGTTTAAAGTAAGTAGCTTTCGTTTGTAGTAGTATTTTTTTTGTTTGTAGTAACTTTATTTCGCTTGTAGTTAGTAGTTTTCGTTTGTAGTAGTATTTTTTTTGGTTGTTGTAAGTTCTTTTCGTTTGTAGTTAGTGGTTTTCGTTTGTAGTAGCGATTTTTTCCAATTTTTTCGTTTGTAGTAACTTTATTTCGTTTGTAGTATAAATTTTTTCGTTTGTAGTAACTTCTATTTGTTTGTAGTGACTTTTTTTCCTTTGTAGCCTTGTTAACTTACAACAACCAAAAAAAATACTACTACAAACGAAAACTACTTACTACAAGCGAAATAAAGTTACTACAAACAAAAATAATACTACTACAAACGAAAGCTACTTACTTTAAACAATAAGAAGTCACTACAAAGGAAAAAAAGTCACTACAAACAAATAGAAGTTACTACAAACGAAAAAATTGATACTACAAACGAAATAAAGTTACTACAAACGAAAAAATTGGAAAAAATCGCTACTACAAACGAAAACCTCTAACTAAAAACGAAAAGAACTTACAACAACCAAAAAAAATACTACTACAAACGAAAGCTACTTACTTTAAACAATAAGAAGTCACTACAAAGGAAAAAAGTCACTACAAACAAATAGAAGTTACTACAAACGAAAAAATTTATACTACAAACGAAATAAAGTTACTACAAACGAAAAAATTGGAAAAAATCGCTACTACAAACGAAAACCTCTAACTACAAACGAAAAGAACTTACAACAACCAAAAAAAATACTACTACAAACGAAAACTACTTACTACAAGCGAAATAAAGTTACTACAAACAAAAATAATACTACTACAAACGAAAGCTACTTACTTTAAACAATAAGAAGTCACTACAAAGGAAAAAAAGTCACTACAAACGAATAGAAGTTACTACAAACGAAAAAAGTTATACTACAAACGAAATAATGTTACTACAAACGAAAAAATTGGAAAAAGTCGCTACTACAAACGAAGACCACTAACAACAAACGAAAAGAACTTACAAAAACCAAAAAAAATACTACTACAAACGAAAACCTCTAACTACAAACGAAAAGAACTTACAACAACCAAAAAAAATACTACTACAAACGAAAACTACTTACTACAAGCGAAATAAAGTTACTACAAACAAAAATAATACTACTACAAACGAAAGCTACTTACTTTAAACAATAAGAAGTCACTACAAAGGAAAAAAAGTCACTACAAACGAATAGAAGTTACTACAAACGAAAAAAGTTATACTACAAACGAAATAATGTTACTACAAACGAAAAAATTGGAAAAAGTCGCTACTACAAACGAAGACCACTAACAACAAACGAAAAGAACTTACAAAAACCAAAAAAAATACTACTACAAACGAAAACCTCTAACTACAAACGAAAAGAACTTACAACAATCAAAAAAAATACTACTACAAACGAAAACTACTAACTACAAGCGAAATAAAGTTACTACAAACAAAAAAAATACTACTACAAACGAAAGCTACTTACTTTAAACAATAAGAAGTCACTACAAAGGAAAAAAGTCACTACAAACAAATAGAAGTTACTACAAACGAAAAAATTTATACTAGAAACGAAATAAAGTTACTACAAACGAAAAAATTGGAAAAAGTCGCTACTACAAACGAAGACCACTAACAACAAACGAAAAGAACTTACAAAAACCAAAAAAAATACTACTACAAACGAAAACCTCTAACAACAAACGAAAAGAACTTACAACAACCAAAAAAAATACTACTACAAACGAAAACTACTTACTACAAGCGAAATAAAGTTACTACAAACAAAAATAATACTACTACAAACGAAAGCACTTACTTTAAACAATAAGAAGTCACTACAAAGGAAAAAAAGTCACTACAAACGAATAGAAGTTACTACAAACGAAAAAAGTTATACTACAAACGAAATAATGTTACTACAAACGAAAAAATTGGAAAAAGTCGCTACTACAAACGAAGACCACTAACAAAAAACGAAAAGAACTTACAAAAACCAAAAAAAATACTACTACAAACGAAAACCTCTAACTACAAACGAAAAGAACTTACAACAATCAAAAAAAATACTACTACAAACGAAAACTACTAACTACAAGCGAAATAAAGTTACTACAAACAAAAAAAATACTACTACAAACGAAAGCTACTTACTTTAAACAATAAGAAGTCACTACAAAGGAAAAAAAGTCACTACAAACAGATAGAAGTTACTACAAACGAAAAAATTTATACTACAAACGAAATAAAGTTACTACAAACAAAAAAATTGGAAAAAATCGCTACTACAAACGAAAACCTCTAACTACAAACGAAAAGAACTTACAACAACCAAAAAAAATACTACTACAAACGAAAACTACTTACTACAAGCGAAATAAAGTTACTACAAACAAAAATAATACTACTACAAACGAAAGCTACTTACTTTAAACAATAAGAAGTCACTACAAAGGAAAAAAAGTCACTACAAACAAATAGAAGTTACTACAAACGAAAAAATTTATACTACAAACGAAATAAAGTTACTACAAACGAAAAAATTGGAAAAAATCGCTACTACAAACGAAAACCTCTAACTACAAACGAAAAGAACTTACAACAACCAAAAAAAATACTACTACAAACGAAAACTACTAACTACAAGCGAAATAAAGTTACTACAAACAAAAAAAATACTACTACAAACGAAAGCTACTTACTTTAAACAATAAGAAGTCACTACAAAGGAAAAAAGTCACTACAAACAAATAGAAGTTACTACAAACGAAAAAATTTATACTACAAACGAAATAAAGTTACTACAAACGAAAAAATTGGAAAAAATCGCTACTACAAACGAAAACCTCTAACTACAAACGAAAAGAACTTACAACAACCAAAAAAAATACTACTACAAACGAAAACTACTTACTACAAGCGAAATAAAGTTACTACAAACAAAAATAATACTACTACAAACGAAAGCTACTTACTTTAAACAATAAGAAGTCACTACAAAGGAAAAAAAGTCACTACAAACAAATAGAAGTTACTACAAACGAAAAAATTTATACTACAAACGAAATAAAGTTACTACAAACGAAAAAATTGGAAAAAATCGCTACTACAAACGAAAACCACTAACTACAAACGAAAAGAACTTACAACAACCAAAAAAAATACTACTACAAACGAAAACTACTTACTACAAGCGAAATAAAGTTACTACAAACAAAAATATTACTACTACAAACGAAAGCTACTTACTTTAAATAATAAGAGTCACTACAAAGGAAAAAAAGTCACTACAAACGAATAGAAGTTACTACAAACGAAAAAAATTATACTACAAACGAAATAAAGTTACTACAAACGAAAAAATTGGAAAAAGTCGCTACTACAAACGAAGACCACTAACAACAAACGAAAAGAACTTACATCAACCAAAAAAAATACTACTACAAACGAAAACTACTTACTACAAGCGAAATAAAGTTACTACAAACAAAAATAATACTACTACAAACGAAAGCTACTTACTTTAAACAATAAGAAGTCACTACAAAGGAAAAAAAGTCACTACAAACAAATAGAAGTTACTACAAACGAAAAAATTTATACTACAAACAAAATAAAGTTACTACAAACGAAAAAATTGGAAAAAATCGCTACTACAAACGAAAACCACTAACTACAAATGAAAAGAAGTTACTACAACCAAAAAAAATACTACTACAAACGAAAACTACTTACTACAAGCGAAATAAAGTTACTACAAACAAAAATAATACTACTACAAACGAAAGCTACTTACTTTAAATAATAAGAAGTCACTACAAAGGAAAAAAAGTCACTACAAACGAATAGAAGTTACTACAAACGAAAAAAGTTATACTACAAACGAAATAATGTTACTACAAACGAAAAAATTGGAAAAAGTCGCTACTACAAACGAAGACCACTAACAACAAACGAAAAGAACTTACAAAAACCAAAAAAAATACTACTACAAACGAAAACTACTTACTACAAGCGAAATAAAGTTACTACAAACAAAAAAAATACTACTACAAACGAAAGCTTCTTACTTTAAACAATAAGAAGTCACTACAAAGGAAAAAAAGGCACTACAAACGAATAGAAGTTACTACAAACGAAAAAATTGATACTACAAACGAAATAAAGTTACTACAAACGAAAAAATTGGAAAAAATCGCTACTATAAATGAAAACCACTAACTACAAATGAAAAGAAGTTACTACAAACAAAAAAAATACTACTACAAACGAAAACTACTTACTACAAGCGAAATAAAATTACTACAAACAAAAAAAAATACTACTACAAACGAAAGCTACTTACTTTAAACAATAAGAAGTCACTACAAAGGAAAAAAAGTCACTACAAACAAATAGAAGTTACTACAAACGAAAAAATTTATACTCCAAACGAAATAAAGTTACTACAAACGAAAAAATTGAAAAAAAATGCTACTACAAACGAAAACTACTAACTACAACCGAAATTAAGTTACTACAAACCGAAAATATCGCTACTACAAACGAAAACTACTAACTACAATCGAACTACAATTAAAAAAATTACTACTACAAACGAAAAATTCTAACTACAAACGAAATAAAGTTACTACAAACGAAAAAATTGATACTACAAACGAAAACTACTAACTACAAACGAAAAAGAGTTACTACAAACGAAAAAATGGCTACTACAAATAAAAATAACAAAAAAATCGCTTAAATTTTTTTGGAGCTACTTAAAAAAAAAAGAAAAATACTACTATCAACTACATACTAAAATATACAAGAAACACAAAAAACAATTTTTATATTAAGTCACAGTAACTTAAAATACAAAAAAATACTTTATTTTTTTTACTACAAAAAAAAATTTTTTCACTACAATCAACTACAAACGATTCTTTTTATGAATCAAGTATTAAATTTCAATTTTTCAAAAGCCGGGTGCCAGGTTTTTTTTCAAAATTCTGTAATTTTTTTTAGAGCTACTACAAACGAAAAAAAAGTTACTACAATCAACTACAAACTAAAACCTATAAGAATCAAGAAAAAAAAATTAAATTTTACAAAGTCGGGTGCCAAGTTCACAAAGCCATCACATAGCGATAATTTTTTTGGTAATCTTAGAGAACGAACGGTTTTTAAGCTTAATAAATAACGACCGTTAAGTTTCTTTAACAAATTTCAAAATCTTCGATTGAGATTGTTATTTTAAATTTTTAAAAACATCAATATTATGCATTGATTTGAAAACCGGTAAACCGATAAAACGCCCTATTTCCGAACTTAAGTAAAACAAATTTTGTACCGTGCACAGAGTACTTAAACACTACGTTGTACCGCGCAGGTCATAGACTAAGATGCCGGACAGAAGTAGAGGCATTGCAGGCCATCAAGTGAACGTTCATGGTATGAAATACACTCCTGTCAGGTTTTAGCTACAAGCTGACCTGTCCTGTACATGACACATTTTATTAGAGTTCATGGTAAGGCACCAGAATAATATGTAATACAGCCCCATTGTCTGGGCAGGCATGTTAATTGAAAAACTTTTGAAGATCATAAGTTAAACTCTTTGGTGATATTAATACTAAAATGATTTCCGTCCACAGTCAATTTTACCTAACTAAATAGTAATTTATATAATTTTATTTTACGATAGAGTCGGAGAAATGAAATGGAATGAAACGTACCTCATCTTTGATCACAAATCCAACTAAAATAGGTGCAAATAATGCCACTGAATTTGCCGTAAAATTTGTTATCCCTATTAATATGCTTGAAAAGTTTTGGGCCATATCAAGATATACGAGCTGTGGACAAAAAAATTATGAAATGGTCAATATTGTGAGAGAAATAGTCAATTTATAATAGATTTTTTTTAAATTATTCTCATACTAAGCTGGTAGTAATTTTAGAAGATGGTGAAAATTAGTGGTAATTTTAGAAGTTTAATTGATATAAATTAAAGAGGGATGGGAACTGTCTAATATGAATAGGTTCTTGCAGAAAATACCAGTACAAATTCGGTACACATGAGAACCGATATTAATTCAATTTACATGTTAAAATAAATGTTATAGTAATTGAAAATTTATTATTTGATAAGGGAAGGGGGGGCATAACGGGGTCGCGGGGCAAGACGGGGTCACCAAAAAAAACAAGTAACGATGCACACTAGACGTTTGTTGTTTTCACTAATAAATGACCATTTTGTATCAGTATTTAATCCGACAGTGACCGGCGACTAGTCTGCAGTCGTTTGGTTTTTACGAAAATAAATATTTTTTGATGTGATTTCATCTAATTTTGAGTGAATACGGAAACACATGTAAAAAGCTAAGTGTTTTCATTACTATTATTGTTTATTTGTTGTGTTTTTGTAGAGATATTATTTATTGATATGTTTTAAACAAAATCACTCTAACTATAGATTTGTTTTTTTTTGTCAATTATTTCACATAATGTTACCAGTGGGGGCATGACGGGGTACCCCTACTATGTATGGATGTGTATGGAATTATGTAAAGGAATGATGTGAATGTTTGATATTGGAATTTTAATTTTGTTTTAGGTATTAAATATGGTACGAACGTACAAAAAGAAAAGTTCGAGAGGCAATACATACATTGTACAAAACGTAGAGGAGGATATTTTATGCCTGTATTGCCTTGATGAGAAACATACATATTTAAAGTCTGCGGAGGTTTGGGTGGCCTGCCAGCTGTACAGACGATGGTGTCATACAGCCTGTGCTGTGAATTGACGACGAGAACCCAGAAGAAATTCACATCTGCACATATTGTGAATGAAATAACCATGTACCCCATACTGCCCCTACCACGGGGCACAATGGGGTTTTCATAAGGGTTTCGTAAAAATAAAATTTAAGCAATAATTGATTAGTTACTTCGCCAAATTCTATGCCAAATGATAACCCTAAAATGTAACCAAAGTGCTATGATTATAATAATTACTTAATATATTTTGTTTATTCTGTTATTGGCTATTTCCCTTAACGTCCCCGTTATGCCTCCCCTTCCCCTATATAAATTGGTGACATTATGATTGCCTTTCCCAAAAGTATGGAGAGGATAATTATCTCATGTTACAATTTAGTACAGCTTCAGGAAACAAGTACTGGTTGACCCTGTTTAGGATGTCGAAATTTTTTTTAGACCAATTTATGCTTAGTTTCCGATACAAAAATCGCTCGATGTATCCCGACACTTTTGTTTACTTACCATGTACCCACCATAGTATCCAGCATTAAAAGCAAGTGTTACGCACAGAATCACAACCGCTAGTGTGACATTCCCAGCCGGTATGTACGTTAAACAGAAGAGGCCTAGAGCTGCGCCAAAGAAACCTGCAATCAGGCAGGGGTGTCATACTTTCATATCTATGAATTCCTTAGTGATAGTTAGCTGGTATAACTATTACGACCATGTACGTCGTTCTTTGTTAAAACAAAATTTATTAAGGAAAACCTGTTTCTTCCGATATAGAATTGAGCGCGCATGAGGAATTTTTTCTTGCTGTAAATATATGAGTATCCTGGCTAGTTTTCAGTTATCAATCTTTCACATTGATTTTTCTCTAAATTTTGAATAGAGTTCTTGTTTCTGTCGTGGCTCCTTGAAGCTTTGTAGGTTAGGAGATAAAAAGGATTTTTAACCCCCGCAAGTTTAAAAGTAAATTATTAAGATATTAAGTCTTGGTACACTTACAATATGTATTAAAAATCTTCCGACAACCCGTCAGACCAACCCAGTTCTTTCGAACTATGTAATCTGAAGCGAACCCAATGGGAAAGTTCAAAGTAAACATTGTTAGGTATGGGAGAGCCGACATTATACCGTTCTGGAAACAAAAGTATTTTTAAATTATCAGCTTTCTTTTAAATTACTAATGTTAATAGGAAGGAAGTTATACACAGCGTATCATTGTACGATTGAAATGTATAATTGACCCCGTTTAAGTACCGTAAGGGAATCTAAAACTGACAAAAGTACCAAATGTGCCCTGGGTCTCCTTTTGTAATGTTAAAGCTTTAGTTAAAGGAAAAATGCCACCACGTTGGCCAAGTACCGATTGTACATTGAAATGATTGAAATCATAGCCAGAATTAATTAACAACAATAGATTTTTGTACTTACCGATCTAATATCAACTAGGAGTACTTTGCTAAAGTAAGTTGGAATTTCTGTTAGCAAAGTCCAGTAACCCCAAGTATAGCCAATGTTTGCTACGAGAAGAGCAAAAAACGGGAGAGAAGTGAAGATGGACTTCCACGGCGTTTTGAATTTCTGTAATTTTTTTAATGGAAATAGTCGGCAAACGAGCTAACGATCCACCTGATGGTAAGTGGCTATCGTCACTCATGAACATCAGCAACACCAATAGCAGCACTGATGCGTTGCCGGCCAAGAAAGAGAGAAAACAAAGAAAGAACTGGCTCTCAAGCCCCCAGCCGGAACACGACGAGTCGTTTGTCGGCTGACTCATGCTCAAGGGTGGTAGCTATCCAGGCGAACCCCATGGAGAAATAATGATAGTAATAATGGTATTATTGTAAATGAATGTCATTACGTGTTTATTTGTTATGATGATAATAAAATATAATAGTTATCATCTTATCTATCTATAAAATCTTTTTTGGGGGGTTAAATTTAAGATGACGATCTATTTCTTACCCACTTGTAGAATACTAGTATAATATTCATTGTACAATATGAGACATATTACGTAGATTAAATTGGTGACAAGAAAAGTGATGCAAAAATCTTGACTTTGTTTGATGTCTATGGATCCCGTTTGTATAAGGAATCTTAATTTGGAGCTATTGATATATAGTATTGTTCATTTATATTATGCTATGATATTAGATAACTTCATCAAGTGCAGAATTTTATGCCACTTAAACAGTTATTAATTAGATAGTAAAATTTGATGTTCTTTAAAAATGAAGCAACCAGCACATGAAAAGCAAACGTTAATATTATCCGGTCCGACATAATGATCATTTAATATAATACTGAATATTAAATTTTTTACCTCGTGTCCACCAATTTGTTTTAAAGAACTCTGTATATAGTGTCTTTCTTCGGTGCTTATTAATTTGGAGTCCTGAGGAGTGTTGCTGCCAATGATCAGATAGAGCACCGTCCAGATCACTCCGGCAGCACCGTTCACATAGAAGATCATGGCCCAGCCCCAGTAGTCTGCTATGAAGCCGGAAACCAACATTTGAGAAGCTATACCCAAATAACTACCTGAAAAATAAAAAGAAACTTAGTTGAAAAAATAAACACATGAGGTGGTAAGATACCACCTAGTGATAGATAGTCGAATGAAGGCCATATAATATACGATTTGACCGCAACTTTTGAGTTAATTGTGTTACCACGAATTACTTATGGAGTGATTTTTGAAGGAATATTAAACTTCACTAAAGGCAGTAGAATAAAATGATACAAAATAATTACAAATATTAAAATATGATAAATACGTTTACTCTACTCATAACACAAGGCACAGTCCTTCAAGCTAATTAGGTGTTCAGTGCAGTCCAAACTTTATATGGCTTTAATTTCTCAAATTATATTATAAGTAATGTCTAGATAATTATTTAGTTTCACTTATAATCACGATAACTAGTTTCCACTCACGGAAGAGTGGTTTCACAAAACCGTAACCGGAATAAAATTGGTTTTTTCCAGCTAAACTTGGACTATCTTCATACTTCATTTCATTGTATTCTGTACAACTGCCAGAGCAAAGTAAAACGACAAAGATCTTTACAAACATTCAAATTTATATTTTAAGAAGGATAATTTAATAACCTACCACTTAAAACCAAACCAGTCATACGGCCTCGTTCTTTTACCGGGACCCACTTGCCTAGCAAGTACATTATCGTCGGAAATATTGGACCTTGCCCCAAACCTTGAATTCCTCTGCAGATGCAGACTGCTATCCATCCACCCTAAAAATAAAATACTAAAAATGACGAGTCGTTATAAAGTTATAATTATCATAACACCAATAATCAAACTGTTTTGTTCAAAGTATGCTTTAGCTTCTATCAATTAACAAGCTACAGGCTACAATAATTTAATAACAACAATTATATATTTATTTTACTATGACTTAATCTTAAATTTAAAACAAAAACCGAAAATTGTATTAACATTAAACATAGCTAAGAACATTCTCGAATTAGTCACCTTTCAGGCAAAAAATATCAAAATTGGTTTTTCCGTTTTGGAGCTACGATGCCACATATACAGGTATACAGATCCACAGATACAAAGACACGATACGTCAAACTTACAACATACCTCGTTTTCGTCACTTATTGTCAAAGATTAACATAATATAAAACATCCACTTACGTAAAAAGCAGCTACGGGCATAATAATTGAGAAAGCGGTGTTAACTCCTACGCAAAACAATAAAAAGTTCTTGCCGCCAAACTTTCCCACTAGTTCTCCGGCCAAGATTTGCGGTATGACGTAGCCCCACGTGAACGACGATAGAATCACACCCTGCATCTGGATCGTCCAGTCGAAATACTGAGGGTTGTAAGAATTTTATTAAACTTGAATATTACTAAGAAATAAATTCTCAAATAATATAAATAACACAATAATTTGATTTCAAATTTGGTTTTATTTAATGAGGATAATTAATTGACTTGTGAATACAGAGTTTACTTCCTTATAAGTAACGAAATAATGAAAGCAGACTATTAAAATTTTTCAAATTAACCCCAAAACCTGCTGAAAAATATTTCAAAAATTAAAAACCATCAAAGTATGGCAGACATAGTGATAATCTGGTGGCAATAAATAAATAAATGATATTACTGAGTTACTTAATACTATAACTAATTGCATCAATGTAGAGAAAACATTAAATTGTTCTTTAAGAAACCAACTAAGTACAAAATATTTACTTACATTTTCGTTGGTTTTATCGGTCATGTCAACGATCGCGATGCTCATAATGGTCCTCGTGCAGTGAACTAGGAACACTCCCAGGAATATCATCACCAGTTGAATGTGTCTCGTGCCTAGCCATCTTTCTGTTTGTTAGTTTCAAAACATTATTTCACTTCATTCATTGATTCACACTTCATTCATGATTAACGTGTTCCTCTAATGAGTTCTTAATAAAATAAAATTAATTTCTTTCAAGGTAAGCACCTTGACCTTAAATACTTATATTCTTGAGCAGTTTACTTTCAGTATTATAGTTGACTGAGATTTTTAAAACCAAATATCCATTAAAAAGATGTTTTATAAAAATTATTGAAAAACTTACTTGGTTTAGGTACTTCGCTGGTTTCTTGTTCCACTATATCCATTTTTTTTCACTCAAATAGTAGCACAACGCTTGCATAAATCAATACTGTATTTCGATATGATTTACAAAGGAGAAGCTGTTAAATAATCCCATTGCTTTATCACTGACTTACACTTCACTGTACTTGTCACTCCTTGTGTATAGGTCTATAAGCTAAGCCGAGAGGCTTAGCTTATATCTTCAATGTTTTCGCCTTTAGTTGAAATAACAATATCATTGAAACGTCAATCATTATTGTTCTGTGGAATACTCGTGGAAACGGTTCCAAAATTTATCTGAGTGATGTAGCTTTTATTTACATGCACTGAATCATTTACATGTAATGAACCGAATAATCGAGGTGGGAAGTTTTAGAAGACTCATACGATACTAATTACTTTGAATTTGAATTAGTGGTTATTAATCAATAAAAAACCACAAGATACGAGTAGTTTTAAAATAATTTATGTATTATTTGTATAAAAGATACACTTTTTAAAACAATTATCCAATTGTATTCGGGTGAAAACCACTACGATGAATATGTTACCATGGAGTTATTGGATTTCAAATGCTCTAGTGCGGATTGGTGGAGGAGTTAGTGGCCAACCCGAGTGTTGGAAGTTTTCAAACCGCTCGAGGGCCTCCGACATGGCTTAACAACTTATGATTACAACCGGGACCGAGTGGTCATTTAAAGTTGTTGGTTCTACCAGCAACCAATTCTACCAATAAAAAAGTGTTGGGTAACAGTTGCTAAGCGTAATTGATGAATTATGATTAAAATGGAACGAAATGAAGATTTGTAAAAACATTTTGGTCCTAAATCATTCTAGCTACACGCAACCTTATCCTATAATATGAGTTCAAATAACAGACCGATGATATTACCTAACCATTTTCGAAGGTGTGAAGCTACAACTTAATTTTTTGAGCTTTGGAGGCCAAATTGCTTGTGCAGCTTAATTTGTACACGCATTTTAAATTATCCGTTACGTTTTATCAAAGTAGTGATAACTATGTATTATACAATTTCAATTGGGTGAATATCCCCTCAATTGTCAGATAAACAATTACTTATCTCAGTTTATGTGACTTTGCAGTTTGTAATGTTTTCGTATCTATTATACACAGCAAAACATTACCTACGTCTGGTATTATTTTCGTTAATTTTTCTTGCAATTTATTGAGAGTACCATTTCATTGTTGCTTTTTTCCTTCTGCCAAGATACTTAAAATATTATTTTTTCAATAAAGTTAGTTATTTGCAAAATAGCATATACATACATATACATATATACATACATACATGCATACATATACATATACATACATATTATTATATTATATTATTATATATAAAAAACACAGAAAAAAAATCAAAACCACTTCATAAATAAGTAACAAATTTTAATATTTTAGATAACGTCACACTTTAGCAGTATCTGTCGATTCTGAATTCCATTTCTGTAGCTTGCTCGTACCAAAAATGACGTAAAACATATTAGTAACAATATAAAATAGAGCTGTTATGTAGAATACCAATCGCCATTCAACTGGATTTGTCTGAAAAAAAAAGAGATATTTCTTTATATACATTACTTAACACACGGTAAATGTTAAGTATTAGTTACTTATATTAATTAAGTATGAATTAATACTAATACAATACATACTTCATCTTTCAATATGAAGCCAACGGCGAGAGGTGCGATCAATGATACGAAGTTTGCTACGAAACTAGACACCGCTAACATGGTGCTTGCAAAATTTGGTGCCATGTCCAAATAGGATACCTGTGAAATAAATTTTAACAATTAATTAATATGGATAACTAGTAAATACACCAATTTTTAACAATAATAAAATACAGATGTAAGAAATATTATGTGTTAGGCATATAAGAGCAATATTATACGTATTACTATTAACTCATTTAAATTATTATTGGAATTATTCATCTGTCATTGTTGAGCTGAGGACTTGAGAGCCAATTCTTTCTTTTTCTCTTCTTTCTGGATCGGCAATACATTTTCGCTTATTGTAAATTTCAAATATTTAATAATATGAATCTTACAATAAATCCGTTGAAATATCCAGCATGGAGACCCAATGCAACCACCAGCAGCAGAACAGCAGCAGTGACGTCACCAGCTGCCACGTACGACAAGCATACTAGAGCCAAAGCTGGTCCGAAGAAACCTGCATGCAAACGAATTCGCTATATTTGTGTAACAGTCAATTCAGAAACTTATCATTCATAATACAGGACCTTTCAATGTTTATACAGAAACTCTCACAGGTTTATTCGGCTTCGAACGGGCAGATCATAATAACATAATGCCCAATTTTATTACCAGTTGTATTTTTGCAGCGAGCATTAATTGGCATGATTTTTAAAAATAATGAGCAGTTTTAGTCATAATTATTTCAGACGAGTAACCGCCCTCGCTTTGCTTCGGATTAATTTATTTTTTACACCTTGGGTTACATTATTGGAGTTTTAATCCCAAATTTTTTTGAAAATATAATATAGCCTATGTTACTCGGAGATAGTGTAGCTTTCCAACAGTGTAAGAATTTTTCAAATCGGTTCAATAGTTTCGGAGCCTATTCAATGCAAACAATCAAATCTTTCCTCTTTATTATTAGTATAGATAATAGAAACGACAAGAAAGTCCGTTGTGTAGTTTTTGAGTTTATAATTGCTAGTGATATCTTGTTCCTCATCTCCACACGACTTACCAACAGAATTTGAAATTTTTCTACATGCAGTTATGCTAACCCATTTCTTCTTCAGTACGTAGTCTGACAGCAGGCCAACGGGGAAGTTTAGAACAAACATTGCAATATACGGAAGCGCAGACATTATGCCGTTCTGTAAAATACATAATATTTTTTTACAAAACACCATGTTACCACCATGATGGTACCATGTTCACGTTAGATAAAACAGGGCAAGTGCGTGTCAGGCCACGCGCAATATAGGGTTCCGAAGTAAGTTTATCGACTATTACTCATTAACTATGTACTTATATTAACATACCCATGATATTTTTCCTTATAAATTCATCATATAAACTATTTTTGAGAACTTTTTCACTTGTCCAACT
The DNA here is from genome assembly GCA_963932265.1 of Thymelicus lineola. Taxonomy (NCBI): domain Eukaryota; kingdom Metazoa; phylum Arthropoda; class Insecta; order Lepidoptera; family Hesperiidae; genus Thymelicus; species Thymelicus lineola. The sequence goes on along the minus strand of OZ010692.1, from coordinate 394,086 downwards.
CCAACCATTTAGCCAGTCGGCCTTCGTTTGGGTGTTAGGGTTTGTACGCCTCATATTTGCTTCTGCAGTGCAGAAGTTGATGCTTTGGGGCTCCATTGCCTCTCTTTTAGGAAAGCCCAGGCCGCTTTTCCTGCTACGTTGCTTTGAATTACATTATCCGAAGGTATCTTGTCACAATAAATATACCATCAATTTTAGAGCCTAATAACATTTTTCGAAATGATGGCAAGAAACCTGACTGTCAATTGTGCCATGGAGTATGGGGCGATCGCTGGTGCGGGATACTATCTGCGTAGAGAAACTGGCTCCATTCCATCTTCATCGTAGAAAAATCAGTGCAGGTGCGGCCAGAAGCGGCCGAAAAAAATAAAAAAAATAAAGTATGGAAATCTCGGGTTGGCATATATTTTTAAAGCTTTTGGTGTTAAAACACTTGGCCCGTGGGACCCCGATGCTCATTGCACTTTTAAAGATATTAATGAAAGAATAAAGGAGAAGAGGGGCTACCCTAGAGCTGGCAGTTACCTTGCTCAGCGTGTAAGCATAGCTATACAGCGAGGGAATGCTGCCAGCATTTTAGGTACTGCGCCGCAGTGACCTAGTTATATGCATTATACACTCAATTTATAATCATTTACTTTTGTGTATTTATTTTTATATTATATAATGTAAATATATAGTTTTAAATTAGTTTAACCAAAATTAGCAGTTTTAAATCCAAATATTTCGCAAACGGACGCTTAATTCCAAAAATGGTCTTAGAAGAACCATAATATTTTTAGAAGACCTTTTTAACCCCCCCCACATGGTACGCGATGAATAATAAATTTATCCCCACGTTACCTGTAGAGGAGGTACTCTGAAAAAAAATCAATATTTTATTCTTTGATTCTGTAGTTTTAATAAATATGTATATCCATGCCAAATAACATCTTTCTAGCACTAAGGATCTCAGCGCTTTGCTTCGGACAGACGGACGGACAGATGGACGGACATAACGAAATTACAAGGGTTCCATTTTTACTTCGGACACCTAAAATACTTATGAATAATTTTATCCTTAGACTCGACGTAACAGGATCCACTAATTAATTTGTATTTTTTGTATCAATGAGTAAATAGTCGAAAAATTGTTAGTATCTCACCGATTTTATATTAACTCCAAGAACTTTGCTCATATACGTTGGAATTTCAGTCAGCAACGTCCAGAATCCCCAATTAGCACCAATATTAGCTATGACGGCGGAGATGAACGGGAGGGATGTGAAAATTGATTTCCATGGGGTCTTTAATCTCTGAAATTCATTTTTTTTACATTTAATTACGTCAGATTATGACGGCATTCTTGAGAAGCGAAACTACTGGCAGATAAATTATTACAATAATGTATATTAATTAAGATAGTTGAATTTAACTATAGTAAGAAAGTTTGATATAAAAATAAGAATTAAATACAATAAAAAATGAAACAGAAAAAAAGTATGCTGACTGCAAACTAGCTACAGCTAGTTAAACTAACCTCATGTCCTCCAATCTGGTTCAAAGAACTTTGTATATGCAGTCGCTCTTCGATACTGATCATTTTGGATACTTGTGGGGAATCACTGCCTATTATTAGATAAGCCACCGTCCAAATGATTCCTATAGCGCCGCTTACGTAGAAGATGGCTGGCCAGCCCCAGAAGTCAGCTATGTAGCCTGATGCTATCAATTGGGATGCTGTTCCGAATTGTGCCCCTGAAGATATTTGTGAGATAAATTAATTCAAAAATAGTGAATCAAAACACGTAATTAATTAAGTATATTATATTAAAAGTATGAACATAGCGGTTGATAAATTGTTTCATGAGAAACGTAATTTTTGAAGTAAACGTTATGAAGATGAGGCAACGTTCACGTTTTGTACCCGACTGCCAGGTATGCATGTATTATAATATTCTTTATTCATTAAATGTTTTATTGACGCGGCTGCATAAGTATTCCACTAAAATAACAAATAAGTTGAATCCTAAAAAAATTTTTTTTTTTAAACGCTTTTATTTCAATAATGTTTAGTTTATAAAATTAGCTACAAGTTGTGAAAATTTCAAGTCTCTACGTAAAATAGAACATAGAGAATTATGCGTCTAAAGTCTGAAAATCGTTTTTTTTAATTTAACAACAAATAAACAATGAAAATTAGTTTAAAATATGATTTTCGTGTATTGTCATCGGAAATACACATGTCTGCCAAATTTCATCAATTTTCATTAAAGGGAAGTCATTCAAATTAACGTTACAAGATTTGATGCTTTGAAGATTTGATGCTTTGATGCTCCGAAGTGAAGCTAAATAAAAGCGTTTAAAAAGAAGAAGTATAAATCAAAGTAAAAAAGAAATTTTCATTTTGTTTAGCACTGGATAATCCAGCTTACCATGTCCATAAACTTAACTTACCAGCAAATACAAAACTAGTCATACGACTTTTTTCATCTAATGGAACCCATTTACTTATTAAGTAATGCATTGATGGATACATAGCCCCTTGCGCAAGACCCTGGACTCCTCGGCAGATACACACCACAATCCAACCACCCTAAAAATATTAAAAGGGGAATGTTAGGTTTATGCGTCTGTTCATAATAATGTTTTATTTTGTTTTGGATAAGAATCAGGTTATGGATCAAGATGCAGCTCTTCAATCTTGACGATGCCAAGGCTTTTTACTTCAGTCACATATCCAAATCTATCTCCTACTAAAGAAATAATTTGCGTGTCTATCAGATGCTTTTGATTGCAATACTATTTTAAGTTAGTATTCCTAGTTTGCAGCAATCCGCGGTCTACTTTAAGTACTTTAGTAACCAAGGATCATAGCAAAGTAAGCTAAAACTAATTGAATAACAATGGATTTTCGCAATGCAACACTTGATACTATTAACGGAAATGCGTTTCCTAATATAATATTTTTGTTTCTATATAATACATTTCTACATAATTAATAGTTTCTACATAATTACGGAAAAACATGAACAAATAATTGGTATTGAACTATTTCATACTAAGCGCTTATAAAGAATCTACTGAAAGCTATGATACAATCAGATTAAAACATGTTAAAACGTTTTTACATGAATATTTGATAGTATATTTTAGCCATATCATTAGAAGTAACAGATACTTACATACATTGCTAGGACCGGCAAAAGTAATAACACAACCGAATTGACTCCTATGCCGATGGTAACAAGGGTCATGCCACCGAACTTGGAAGCCAGCTCACCGGAGACACCTTGTAGAATGATGTAGCCCCAGTTGAACGACGACAAAATGACGCTCTGCCTCTGAATAGACCAGTCGAAGGACTGTAAACAAACGATGCGTATTTTTCAAATTATTGGTAATTTCAGAAATTTAACAAATAGAAAATTTTAAAAACTTTTATTGTAGTATTATGAGTAGATTTTTTTGTGGACATAGCCCGAAAACGAGCTGACGATCCACTTGATGGTAAGTGGCTATCGTTGCCCATGGACATCAGCAACACCAAAGGCATCACTGATGCGTTGCCGGCCAAGAAGGAGAGAAGAAAAAGAAAGAATGAACTGGCTCTCAAGCCCCCAGCTGGACAGCCGGCAGCTTTAGCCGGTAGCTAGCAGCTATCTAGGCGAACCCCATGGAGAAATAATGGTATTAATTAACACTTAAAATCAATATTACCAATATAAACCCTCGAGGTTCCGTACCACCAGCGGGCCGGATTTAGTCGCCTCTTACGACACCCATCCAGCGTGGGATTGGGGTTAGTATTCTAAGCCGCCCAAATACGGCTAAATTGTTGTTTCTTCTCCAGCTGTATCATAATAACAAGCAATCTGTATTTGTTTCAAATTGTATAATGATTCTATGCTGATAATTTATTTTGATGTCAAACTTTGGGGTGTAAATGGCCTTAGAACCCTTTAGAGACTTGTGTCGAAGCCAACCTCCTATGAACGTGGTGCACCCTGCGAGATTATAGTGTCAAGTCAACCTAGCTCGCTTGCTGAGGGTATTGATGTTATCGATGTCGAGTCACGATCGTTTTCATCTTTCATTAAAAGAAAGGAGAAAAATGACAAAAGAATTAGTTTGAACAGGGAAATGATCACTTGCTCCAGGCAATAAAATTATCCCCCGAATTTGAATTGTTTGAATTGGAGCAAATGGTCGGTGAAGGTCTGAACAAGTACTGGGTGGGACTGTATTGCGACGAGACGTGATCAGATTCAGCTGAAATGTACGTAAATCGGCCATCAACATCATGCCGATTGCGATTGGGCTATGTTACATCTTTTATACTATCCAGTACAGTTACATTATAATAATCTTTTTAGACAGTGTTCATAGCGCTCATAGCGACCAGGCTAGCCACTAGGCTTACGTGTATCCTAAGTGATCGACAAAGTTAAGCAACAGTGGGCGCGGTCGGTAGTTGGATGGGTGACCGCTAGTGGCAAAAAGTTCTTAAGCGTTTCCATGCTTCGGATGGTAGGTAAAGCCGTCGGTCCCGGTTGTTATCATAAGATAACAGTCGTTAAGCCTCCTCAAGAGGAGAGATCCGTGCCCAGTAGTGGACCATTAATGCTTGAAGTTAAACATCGTTACAATATTAGTTTTTTACACTCAAATTACATTACAAACAGTTTGCGTCCTGTCACCGTCCTAGCCCGCTGTTTGACCAGAACCTTTTTGGTCATCTTCACCAAATTAATATGTGTACTAACGTTTTCATTATTCTGATCCGTCATGGCCACAATAGCGAGACTTATGATGACCCTCACGCCAAACGCCAGTGTCATAGCCAGGAACATCATAAAAACTTGGATGTATCGAATAGGAATACATGGTTCTGTAAAACGTTAAAGGAACATAAAAATTTTATTTCACTCCCAGATACGGACTTTAATGGTCACACTATAAAGTCACTATGCTTCACGTTTTAAAATAATTATAAACTTTCGGGGATTTATATAACTCCTGAGTTTGCTACATAATAAAATGGTTTATAGTTTTTTTTTTACTTTTTGTTTATAATTACATTGAAAAGAAAAACAAATAACTTAAATTATTCGTTGAAGAATACAGACCTATAAGGTGCCTAGAAATAGCTAAGAATTTACGCTAAGAGCTTACTTGTTTTTTTATTATCTTCCATTTTATCCATCTCAGAAATAATTATTGATAAGTTGAACCAAATGTCATAAGTTTATTAGAACTTTATACAGAGAACCAGTGTAACTCAATCCAAAATCTTTCAAAACAAATATTGAATAACAGTGGGTTCGTGTTTTTGTTGAAAGATTGACGTGAAGTACGAATCTACTACACTTAATATCTCAAGTAATCTAAATCTCCTGCGATCTTCTTATCAGTACTCAACTATGAAGTTAGATTACATAGGCCGACAAAATTTGGTGAAAACATTTTACCAGAAATCGGAGTATATTATTCCGAAGGTTTTTGACTCGCTGAAATCAAATCTATCCTCAGAAATGCTCATTCATTCATTCATTCATGCATTCATTGTGATTGTTTTAAGATAATTATAATAATAATAATGGAGAGTTTAGAATTTACCCTTACGAGGAGACAATCAATGTGTATATAAACATAATAATAATAATAAATTTTTATTTCGACCAACTTGGATCATATTATGTTGTTAGTAAGTACATACCTTAAAAAACTAATGTTAGTATACTACAAACTACACTACTAAAAACTAACCTAACCCGGTGCCTCTCTGACAGGCTCGATTTGTCAGCACATGCACCATACTACAATGGTTCATGTACTGACAATCCAGCCTACCAGCAAACGCCCTCAGGATGCCATTGGAACTGGCCCGAATCCTGCGCACCAGGGATGTGCACCGTTTGCGCATGATTATGCTGTTTACTCGCTAGGGGTGCTGCAGTTGTTAATTTTTTGTGTGTTCTTGTCTTTGTGTGTTGTCCATGGCACCCGCGATAGGGACTCCTATCGTAGGGCAATGAGTATGTAGCATTATCAATGTGTAGCTGTCCGTGTGAAGAGCAAACTGCCCATTAAAAAACGCTTCATGTAAGGATAGAATTTTATGAATAATATAATTTTTAAGTCATTAATATCGTTTATTTCCACTTGTTCTGTGGAGTAGTTCTGTTGACGGTACTAGTGGAAAAAAATTCCTATAGTTCTGTGAACAAAACAGATTTTAGGCTACTTTACTTAAAATACGGAGGTTCCCTTAGGATACCTTTTAAACCATCTTGGGACGGCTTATGGTGAACGCACACTTATCGGCATCGTCCACGCTGTCAGCATCGCATTTGTATGAAATCATATGAGAGCCCGATGCGGATGACATATGCGTCGGCATAAAACCAGTGTGTCGATGCCGATAAATGTGCTTTCACTATTAGAATACTAATCCCTATCCCACACCGAATGGATATTGTAAGAGGCGCCTAAATCTAGCCCGCTGGTCATAAGGCCCTTCGGAGGAATATATTGCCTATATTTTAATACTTCATTATTACCACCATTACTATTGTTCTTTCTCCACGGGGACCGTCTGGATAGCTACCAACCTCTTCTTTGAGAGCCACCAAACGTTACGTCGTGTTCCGGCTATGGTTCTGGGAGCCAGTTTTTTATTTTTCCTTTTTGCTCTCTTGGGCGGCAACGCATGGGCGATCATTATGGGGTTACTCATGTCCATGGGTGACGGTGACCAATTACAATCAGGTTTCTCGTCTTTTTAAAATACATAGCGTATCAAAATACTGTGTAGTTTTATCTTAGTTTGTATTCTAACAAAACATAGTTAAATAAAAATAAAGTGATGTTAGAAATATTTTATTATTAAATATTACATCGCATTAAACCTACATATCACAACAGTTTGTATCACAATATGAAAGTTTGTTCTAAAGTTGAGTATCGTGTTGTATTCAAATTCATTCACACTACTTTTTCTTCTTTCACCTGTGCCGCTTTTTCTGAAAAACAAGTTGAAAAATTAATGTCTGAATTTCTATAATCTTATTGAAAAATCCTGTCTTAAAATTTTAGAGACAACATTAGTTCTACTTTTATTATTTTTATGCATACAAGTAATAAAAGTAGTACTTAAGTTTTAATATTAGCACCGAAGACATAATAGTACAGAAGACGCACTCCCCAAAATCTTTAAAATAAATAGCGACTCTTGCTCCGACTCTTGTTCCGCTAATTAAAAACGCGTAATGACCTTCCATATGGCCTTCTTTCTAACGCTATATCTTATCCTCTCAGCCAATGACAGGGTTGTCTTTTTCGAAATAATAAAATTAATCTGAAAGTTTAATTACCAGTTAAATGCCCATGCTACTCTTATAAACAAATGCCGTTTTAAATAAATTTAGGCTAAGTAAGTAGTAATATGTAGATCAAAAAACTATTTGCAAAAACGATGCAATATGCCTTTGTCTTCATTTTAGTTTATATCGTTGAGTACGACATCGCGACACAGCGAACTAAACTGTGACATGTGTGATAACGCCATGTGTGATAGATTACGAACGTGCGAAAGCCCTTATGAATATTCTGCATTGGTCCGACACGTCGAACGCAGCATGTTCTTGTAATTTCATGCCGAAAGTGCGGAGTGCGCCAGGGATATTAGTCAATAAAAGCCCGGGTTCAATCATAAAATGATTTTTTGTTGTGAAAACTAAATTAACCGAAGTTATATGACTAGAAATACAAAAAAAATTAAAAGGAAGTTTTATGAGACTACTACCTATTTCCTGATCTTCCTCGACGTCATTCCACTTCTGTCTCTCACTGGTTCCAAAGATCAGGAAGAAGAGGTTACAGACGATGTACACGGCTGATGACACGTAGAATACTTTACGCCATTCGTTTGCATCCGTCTGAAGGGCGAGAAGAAGAAAAAATATATAAATATTAAAATTTAAAAACCCCGACAGGTTTATTTTCACCAAACATATATAAAACCTTCTCGATCGCGTCAGCTTTCAAATAAAGAAACCGCATCAAAATCGGTTTCTTTATTTGAAATTCGTTTAGGAGCTACATTGCCACAGACAGACACACAGATACTTCAATTTATTAATATAAGTTATTTTCTTTTGTTAGTAGGCTATGGGCTAAATGGCCTGAAATAAAAAAAAAATATTATTATTATTATTCAAACTTATAACACGGCTCTTTTTGCTTCGGGGGTTAATAAGATTTATTTATTTAATATTAGGGCATTGCCCGCGAGCAAACCTCGTTTCCCGGGATAATATGTACCCTTTACATATTATTCTGGTCTACGTGAAATAATTAAATAAATAAAAATAAACAAATAAATAAAATGTGTTCCGTAGTTTTTTGCATCAAATATTAACAAATAAATACACACACAAACATTTTTTCACATATTTTATTATATTAGTATTAATTACTTTAAATGAATTACTTTCTAATAATACTAAAATTTGTTACAAAAAAATCGTTTAAATAAATTTATTTAGGTACTTTATATTATAGTATAATAAATTAGTATCAAGGTAATAATTATATTTTGTGTTTTCTATTCAAATAAAACAACAGTAGAAGGATGCTACTATCGATTTTTATTAAAGTTAAGTTCATGAAAAATATTATTGTTAGCTTACACTATAGTTACGAAAAGTTAAAACAGTATATTTTAGTACGAAGCAATTTAACGTAATTATGATAAAAGTGAAAATTGCACCAAAACTACATAAACAATAGTAAAAGAAACATGGTGCGCTAACTGCGGAATATTAGAATTTAAATCACAGCACAAAGGAAAATACAATTCGCACTGAACAACACATTTTATGAAACAAAGACTTACCTTCATAAAGTTAGCCTTATTATACGTAAGGAAGTATTTATTAATGCTGTACTGTAACGTACGGCACACATTGTCATGTAGTACTTAGAAGATAAACACTCATTTAAATGGCTTACGCTCCCAGTAGGTGCTGCTCGTTTATTAGGGTTCTGAAGTTAAATCGGAACCCTTATAGCTTCGTCATGTCCGTCCGTCCGTTTGTCCATCCGTCTCTCCGTCTGTCCGAAGCAAAGTGCCGAGACCCTTAATGATAGAAAGCTGTAATTTGGCATGGATATAGATAATTATAATGCATATTTATTAAAACTCTAAAATCGTGGAATAAAATATTGAAAAACATTTTTTTCAGGCTACCTCCTCTACAGGTTTTTTTTGAGGACGATTTTTTTATTCATCGCGTACCCTATAATAGTGTGGAGTATCATTGAAAACGTGCTAGTTTTGGTTAGAGTCAAGTGTGGGAGACACTTGACCCCTGCTGGCTAAATGGTTGGAGTTGTACAAGTGGAAAAATTCTCAAAACTAGGTTATATGATGAATTTACAAAGAAAACTATTGTGCCTACTTGTATAATCTTTGTAATTCAAATTCTATTTCAAATTTTCTTGCAGAGTTAAACTATCATGGCTATGTTGGCAGTCGAGTATGAGTAATAATAATAATAATAATGTTGGACCTGTGTTCCCACGCAAGCCTTCCAAAATACCGGGTCCGCTTACATCTTGGACCCGAGGTACAAATTGAGATACATAATAATAATAATAATAAAACTGTTTATTGCCACACACATATTAAAAAAATACAAGATACAAAAAATAGGACAACTGAAAGACAATGAATAGACAAGACACAAATGAAACAAAACAAAAACTTAATAATAAGCAGTGTGGGCAAAGGAGGAGGCTCAGCTTCTGCTAACCCGGGACCTTGGTCCCGAGTAGCGCTGTTTTTCAGCCACCACCCAATAATAAGTTTTTTCAGTAATAGTCGATAAACTTACAACTTCGGAACCCTACATTGCGCGTGGCCTGACACACACTTGCCAGGTTTCTACGTTTAATAAGGATATAAAGTGCAAGGAAAAGCTCGTTTCATTTGTAAATTAATTAAAGCCTTCCGAGTTTTATACTGACTTAATAAAAGCGAAGAAAATATTTAATTTCATAAATAATGCAGCTTCGAAACAAGAAAATATAATTTTAGAATTTTATACGATGTTAGATCTGGAATATAATATTATTTTTACTTCTCTTATCATAAATCAAAGCAGTCTTAGAACTAATTAAGTTTATCTTAAAATAATACAAATAATAATAATAATCTTATGTTCTTAATAAAATTATGGCTTTGTCTGAGTACAAGTAGTTAATGAGAGTCTGGAGTCCGTACTATATTTATCTAAATCAGCATACTTAATAACATCAGTCTTTTCCTTTATTAGTTCTACTTTTTGTGTTTTATACTATTTCATTTAGTCCTTGTAAATGTGAAAATTTGTAAAGATATATGGATGTTTATTACTCATTTACGCAAAAAGAACTAAACACATTTTCATGAATTTTAGTCCACAGGTGCCATGATCTGGAATAAGATGTAGTGTAGTTACTTATTACGAATATCTCCGAAAACGCGGACATTGTATTGGTATTTTATAATGCTTTAACATATTGATATCAATATTAACTCTTTACCTCATCATTAAGGATAGCACCGGCAGCTAACGGAGCGATGATGGATATGATATTAGCGATGCAGTTCGTGATGCCCATCAGGGTACCAGCGAAGTTAGGAGCCATATCGATATGCACCAACTGAAACATAGCATACACAATACACATGTGGAAACAGAACAGGATTGAAGAATTATGTCACAGAAATACAAGTAAATTAGGATTAATAGTTCTGTAATATCTTGATTATTTATGGTTAGTTATCTGTTCATTCTGTAATATCATGCATTTAATTAAACTTTAATAAATAATTAAACCAGATCTATTCAACTTCAAAAGTCCCAATACTGCCAATGCACATTTGGTAAGCATTATTTACTGTAACTTTTACTTTTTTTATTGCCTTTATTACTCTTATAATTTACGAGAAAACCCAGAAGTAAACCCTGTGGTGTGGTGTTATACGATAATAATTAAAAATACCGTTCAATTTATATTTTATATTTTGAATTTCTCACAAAATAACAATGTACACGACGGACTAGCACGCAAGTTCGTGTCGCCAGTGTCGCCACTAACCACACGGGAACCATTCGGGGTGAGAAACAGGATATAGCAGGGTAGAATTATGTTTTGAAATGCGTTTGGCGACGGTTACATAAATGATATTTAAAAATGTCACTGATTAAAAGCTTTATTTTTTTATTTTCTTTATATTATGTATAAATTTCTCAAATACAATGTAGTTACCAGATATCCAGTATAATGTCCAGCGTTAAGCGCCACAACGACGGTTAGAAGGGCAACTGCCAGAGCGACGTTTCCTGCAGGAGCGTATGAGAGACCCACCAACGCTATGGCTGGACCGAAGTGTCCTGGAAATAGTTAACAATTTGCTAAAATCCATTATTATTAGTATTAATCTACTGATCAATAAATGTATTTATTGCTTTAGAATTGGGAAGAAAGTAATCAAGGGTAAAATGTCTTAAGGGTAAATGTACGTACACCCAATTTGACGGTTATAACTAAGACCTAAGACCCCGAAGCATAAAACTTTACTCCTTTACTATTGGAAACAAACTTAAGTTGTTAACTCAGTTGAATAAATCACGATGTCCTGCTATGTACTTTAATTAGAATTAATTATACTCTATTTGCTATTTGTAAGTAAATTTATATAATAATTTTTAAAAATATTTTAAAAGTATTGCTTACCAATAGAATTAGACAATTTTCTGCAAGCCGAAATACTAAGCCATTTCTTCTTCAAGATGTAATCTGACGCGAAGCCAAGGGGAAAACTGATCAGATACATTGCTAAGTAGGGAAGTGCTGACATAAGACCATTCTGAAAATTTTCACAAAGTTGAAAAACAGTCATTCAATAATATAAATCTAGCTTATTTTAGGTTTTTAAAGACACGATTGAGTTATTGAGTCATATTTGCTTAGAATTCTAAGACAGATCCCATGTTATTAATAGTTTGTTTTCTATTTGTTCAACTCTTACGCTCCAATCACTAAAGGTTACTTAAATCGCTCCTTAGTAAAGAATCACCATTCAAATACTGTACTAAGGAGTGATATAAGTAACCGTTTATTAAGTGACTATGAGTTGGGGCGTTATTCTCTTAAAAGATTAAGTTTTGTGCTCAATATTTCGTATTAAAATTTTATTATGATGATGTAACAGGCAAATAAAATGGAAAAATCTGAAAATAACTAACCGCTTTAATATTAACGCCAAGTACTTGGCTCATGTAGGAAGGCATCTCCGTCATCAGCGTCCAGAAGCCCCAGTTCTGGCCACAGTGCACCACTATCAATGAGATGAACGACAGGGATGTCCATATTGCCCTCCAAGGTGTTTGGAGCTTCTGTAAATCAAATCATTTCAGACTATTTAATGACGACGGCGAAATTTTCATCCTTCATCTCTAAATGAGAAAACCTATAATCGAATAAATACGATTTGACGTCAACGATTTCGAAGCGGAAAACATTTTATACCAAAGGTCATTTTATTTAAATAGATTTCACATTTCTCCCTCAGTACTTTTATTTACCACTTTACGTCGTTATAAATCAAATATTTTTACAGAAAAACCTAGAATTGCCCTCTGTGGACACCTAAAGACTTTTCGGTATTTGAATGAGAATATGCTCATTTCTTGGAGATTTTGGGTTATATTTACAACTTATGAACTTATTTTTGTAGCTAGATATTTATTACTTTGTTTAGACTGTTCTCCTCATCCTCATAGATTACAATTAATTTCGCGTATTAATACCCACAGAATCAGTTTTTATCCCAGATTTTGTAATAAAATTAATGTTCTTAATTCAATTCAGCATTATAGTCTCACAGTAAGACGGGAAGAATTCGATTAAAATTTGTTTTCATTTATCACTGCAAATGTCATTTCATAAAAAAAAAACACAACATATAACAATAGACATGTAATACTGACATACATATGTAATTTAATGTTGACATTGCATAGTGGTATGTTTTGGTTATAATTTGCATATTTTTTAACTACTCTATCAAATTGGGGACACCTGTTAGAAATATATATAAGGTCATACAAATGCGGTTTCGCTGTGAGTATTAGGGGTTTCTTCTCAATTATTCTTAATTTAGGTAACTATTTAAGTCTACCATAGTTTTTATAATTTGTCTTTATGTCTATTTTCATATTACTAAAAAATCACAGACTATAATAGGCAGGTGAGTAATGCTTACCTTCTTTCCTCCAACATGGCCCAACGAGGATTGAATATAGAGTCGCTCTTCAGGACTGATTCGTTTCGAAGCTTGGGGAGAATTTGACCCAAGGAAGATGTAAGCAACCGTCCAAAGACAGCCCATAACCCCATTGGAGTAAAATATTCCTTGCCAGCCCCAGGAGTCAGCGATGTATCCGGATACCATCAGCTGAAGTGCCGTACCCAGTTGGCATCCTGATGGAATAGAAAACTTTTTAACCGACTTCAAAAAAAGGAGGAGGTTCTCAATTCGACTGTATTTTTTTTATGTTTGTTATTGAGATTTCACAATGGCATCCATGTCAAAAGCATATAAGTCTTAAATTTGCATTAAGTATGTGCGAGATAAATGGACTAATAACTCAATATCGCGCCAACCGATTTCGATGATTCTATTTTATTGGATGTACTTCATTTGAAGTCGGTTATTTTTTTGCAAAAATTTTAGATTATTTAACCAACAAACTAAATAACGATTTTATAGTGTTAATATAGGTATACAATTGGCATCGCCTCAAAATTATTTATTTACTGTTAATTTACAATCTAAATTTATAATACTAAATGGTTTATTTTATTTTTTGCTTTTCAGTTTTTTTTCGTTTCCTTTAATTTTTTGTTAAAATTACCTACTCAATTATTTTGTAATTTTTATTTGGTATAAAAATTAATAATCAACCATCCGTTAACAGGTTTAGTGTAGTTTTTCGTTGGTCCATTATTTACAATCGTAAAACCCAGTAAGTGCACCTTCCTTATTACACGATTGCCAGGAAGGGTAATGTTTTTCGCGCATATCTTGTATGTATGTTTGTATGTGTATACATGTAGCATGTAATATTCTTTATAATCTCGTATAATCCAAACCACTGAATGGATTTATATAATTAAGTGTTGGATCCTTCTTGATAACCCAAGTGTTTATGTGACATTATTTATCAACAAGTATTTTATCTATGATTGTTGTGATGTTTGTTGAAGCGATAGCGTAAATTGACTTTCGAAAATATTTGTAACAAACCATATTCGAATGAAAATATTTGACTTTTTATGCCCCTGGCATAGCGACTGCCACTTGTGAACATTTACCCTGAAGCTAAACAACTTGAAACTAGGAAGCTGAAATATTGCTCACAGGTTTCCTATAAGGAAAGACAAATATTAATGCAGGATATTATTAAATTCCGATACGAATTTTGTTTTAAGTTTAAGTGTAGCCACGAGCTTTGGCTAGCACTCCAATAAATTGTATTAGTACCAAATACAAAACACACGAAAATGTTGAACAGACATTAATTTATTATTAAATCAAATCTTTTGTCAGTAAGCATGATTTCAAACATGACGTCAATACGGGAAGACGATTTGAAGTATACTTTACACAATGGCTTTTATTCCCGGAAACGTGTCCTCATGATGGTTCCGTAGCTGAAAATCGTTCTTGAAGACGGTTCGATTCGATTGTCACGATTTACTTTGTGAGTGAAAACTTTTGACGTGGTCTATTGTTCATAGCTCTTTACTGATAAGTCTGTTTAACTTACGAAAACCTGTTGTTCCTAACAACATATTTGGGTGAATTTCAACAAACTCGAATTTTGCCTAATTACAGTGGCGAATTTAAATTTGCTGTTTCTGATAAAATTTTTTGGCCTAAATAATAGATAAAGAGTTGTACTAATTAATCATATACTAGAGATCGAAAAAAAATGATTAGTTCATGAGATATTTCCATTTGAAATTATCAAATGCCACCGAAATTATTAAAGGACCACCGGAATTAAAATCCAAGCCACCGAAATTGATTAAATTTAAACTTGATGTTTCTAATACATTTTATTTGGCATAAATAATATGTAAATAGTAGTGATAATTAGTCATATAGTAGAGATTGAAAAAAAATTATTTGTTCCGGAGATATTATCAAATTACACTATCAAATGCCACCGAAATTAGGACCACTGGAATTAGAATTTGATCCACCGAAATTGATTTATGCCCATGAGAAATCATAAAGGCAGGATCATTCAATACTTTAAAGATCTTATGTACATTTTGAAGAATAGGAGTCTAGATGAACGAACTCCTTTTAGCGGTAATTAGACAGGCCCATTGCACTTCTGAGCCACGTTTATAAGCTGTTTTCGAGGGTCCTCACAAATCGCATTGCACGCAGGCTTGACGACTTCCAGCCTCCCGAACAAGCAGGATTCCGAAAAGGCTACAGCACCATAGAACATCGATACCGATACATTGCGGCAGATTATACAAAAGACCGAGGACTATAACTTGCCATTATGTATAGCCTATGTGGACTATGAGAAAGCCTTTGATTCTATCGAGATCTGGGTGGTACTAGATTCTCTCCAGCGGTGGCGGATCGACTACCGGTTTGTACTCATCCGCCATCATGTCCGTCAGAGTACACGACACAGCAACGAACCCCATCCAGCTGCAGAGAAGTGTCAGACAAGGATGTCATATCCCCAAAACTGTTCACCGCTTTGTTGGTAGACGTGTTCAAGCTGATGGAGTGGAAACAACATGGCATTAACATCAATGGCGAATACATCACACACCTACGGTATGCCGATGATATAGTCATCCTGACGGGTTCCCTGGAAGAACTTGGAACAATGCTCGGGGGACTTGAACAGCGCCTCACAACGGGTGGGTTACTTAAATCATGTCGAATGTCCATGTCACACCCGTATCGGTTGTTGTTGACGGCGTTGCTCTCGAAGTTCTAGACGAATACAATTACCTGGGACAAGTGATCCAGATGGATAAGTCCAACTTCGAGAAAGAAGTCACTTGTAGAATCCAACTCGGATGAGCTGCGTTCGGGAAACTCCGTCATACATTGTCGTCCAAAACACTACCTCAGTGCCAGAAGTTTAAGGTGTTCGAGCAGTTTGTGTTGCCGGTGATCACATACGAATCCGAGACGTGGTGCTTTACTATTGGCCTAATCCACAACCTCAGAGAAGCGCAACGGGCTATGGAGAAGGCTATGCTTGGTAATTCTCTACATGATCGCATCAGAAATGAGGAGATCCGTAGACGAACAAGGGTAACCGACATAGCTCGAAGAATTAGCCGGCTGAAGTGGCAATGGGCGGGCCACATAGTGCGAAGGACCGATAACCGTTGGGTAAGAAAGGTCCTCGAATGGCGCCCACGTCTCGGAAAAAGGAGCATATGATGATAGGACGCCCCCCGACCAGGTGAACTGACGACCTGAAGAAGACAGCGGGCATCCGCTGGATTCAGAAGGCTCAGGACCGGTCAGAGTGGTGCAAGTTAGGGGAAGCCTATGTCCAACAGTGGACCTCCAAGGGCTGATGGATAGATGGAGACACGCTTGTATTTCTATGGCCTATACTTCCCTATACGCTTTGATTTGCCACCGGAGCCACCGAGATTGCGCCACCGGACTTAGAATCAGAGACAAAACTTGAATTTTAAAGAAAACTTTTAGTCACAGGCTAACTTTCATTTCACAATTGTAGCTGAAAACCGTTAATGGAACCCTCCATAAAATTTCTAGATAATCTGCTTTGTACTTTTACTAATATACATGACATCGGAATTGGATGATTTTGTATTCCTGCGCCACCGCAGTTAGTACTTACGTGTTTGGCAGGAAAATTACGCAACCAGGCGGTCATCCTAACACGCAGTTTGCAAGAGCACAACTGAACGGTGCGGGGAGAGCCAGTAAGGTGTCTTCCAAATCGTGAAGTAACAAGTAATGAAGTATACAAAATGCGCCACCGGAATTGCTTTTTTTTGTAGGACATTTTTAAAAGATGTTTTAAGAGCTGTTGTTTAATCTTAAATTACTCCATAAATATATATTAGTTGTGTTATTTAATGTATTTCTAAAAAACATTCCCTTTCAATGAAATTTATTTACCAAAAAAAATTAAATTAATAAAATATGTAAATAAACGCAGTTTGGACAGTACACCGGAATTAGTTTTTGGGTCTTAGATATTTTTTTTATTAAGAATCTATGTATTAAATACCTCTGAATACTTCACTATCATGTAGATCACTACTTAAACTACCTATATAAAATTATGCATAATTGTAGTTTACCTCCACACATTAATTTTCAACCTCGCCGTCTCAAAAATGCACTTGGGAAATTCACCCATTTATAAAAATATTATGTTAATAATCGGAATGATAAAAGCTGACGCTTGAACTGATGATAAGACAAGTTATGTGATCACCTAGCATTGACTCGTAAGCACCAGTGTCTCTGGGAAGTTCCAAAGAACAAACTCGTCAATTAACAATAGACTTCTCAACTTTTTTACTTAACATGTTTAAAATATTAAACTAGCGAACCTAACACGTATAAAACTAACATGTCCAAACTCATGAGATTTAAATAGATGATACACTCCAAACCTAATTTTTTTATGAATCTAAAAAAATCACACAATGTAATCTGTTCCAACCTTCTCTCGCATGAATTGCAACAAATAGCATACTCAACAATTTATACCCCAAACTTCACACTATCAGTGCTCATAAATAACGTTTTTCGATGGAATAGGAAGCCTTAATCGCATGAATAGGTAATAAATTTTATTTTACGATTGGATTCGACAATAAAATTTTAAACATACCGTTGCGGCCAATTTTTAAATATTTTGTCAATACTCGGTGATTTCCTTGAAAATTTGAAAGATTAAACTGTAATAGGTAAACGTAGACAAACGAAGCTGACCGAAATAGCGTAGAGAATTAGCCGGTTAAAGTGGCAATGGCCAGCTCATTTAGTTCGAAGGACCGATAAGCGTTGGGGAAGAAAGGTCCCCGAATGGAGCCCACGCCTCGGAAAAAGGAGCACAGAACACCCCCGACCAGGTGGATTGACTACTTGAAGAAGGGTATCCGCTAGATTCAGATGGCTCAGGACCGGTCAAAGTGACGCCTGTTAGGGGAGGTCTATTTCCAGCAGTGGACTTCCAAAGGCTGTTGGATGGATGTATACTGTAATAGTTCGCCGCACTAGCCAATATAAGGTAAGTCGCTGCATCTGCCTGAGATAGAAGTAAACTTTATTTGTTCTCTCCACCAGTCGATTTTAGCCCTTCTTATATTCTAGGTTATACATTTTCCATCAAAAATCCCTAATTTACCCTACCACCGTACCTTTTTCACATTCCTTACCAGCATATATCAGGGTGCCGAGTCTGCTTTTTTCTTCTAAAGGCACCCAGTTGCCAATGAGGTTGTGGACGGATGGGAACAGGAACCCTTGAGATAGACCTTGAATGACGCGGCACGCGCACAGCACTTGCCAACCTCCCTGAAATAGGGGTTATGAAAATATCGTCTACAATAGACTTATAAAGGAGAATGCCCATTTAGTATGGAGAAATGTACTGACTTTAACATTTTTGTGTTTTGATAAAAATACCTTTATTTGATTATGTTATCTTAATAAATTACACATACTAACTTTAGTCAATACTAATAGTAGGAAATACGAGATCTTAAACAAAATTAGTTGGTATTTAGGTTATAGTAAAATCACAGTAATATGGACTCTATGCAGGCGTATTAAAGTTGATTGCGTATGTAATGTCGATCTTTTAAGTTTCAAATTCATTTGACAGTCCCAAAACACCATGTAGTTTGTAATGTATTATAATCACAGAACACTATTACTCCTGGCTGATTATAATAATTTTCTAATTCATTTGACAGTCCCCTTACGTCATTTAGTTTGTTGATGTTGTATCATAATAATTATAATCGAATCAATGCAACCTATTGGCCCGAAGGATCTTAAAAGATTCCTGATTGGCCCTTATCCAAACATAAATGGTCCATTGGTTTTCTTTTGTAAAACGGAAGTAAAGTTACTTATTAATTTCAGAAAATTATTCCCTATAAGGATTTTTCAGGAAATACGGTAAAATACTTGAAATATTTGAATTAATTTTTTTGTCCAAAAATCATTGTGACACAATTTTTGAAGTGAAACTTCTTTAGAATCGTTAGTGATTTGAAACCGGATGCAACGACAGATAAGATAATATAACCGCTAATTTCGTCTTTCAATTTAACTTGTCCGTAGCTCAATGGTCAGGACGTAGATACACAATACCTGATGCGCAGGTTCGCGTCTCCCAGTATTTCTTTTTTTTTAGTTTTTTTTTTTTTTAGTTTTATTTTTATACTGTTTTTAAATACTTTCAAATGCTCTTTTAAATATTTTCAAAGAATTTATCAACAAAAAATAAGAATTTCATTCTTTCATTCTGTCGATCGACCGATAGTAAAAATGCTAAGTTGTATTCGTAGATGGCGTGAGGAGTAAGATAGTCTATGATTCGTTTTATTGCTAGATAGATTTTTAAAAAGTGCTAAGTTGTATTCATAGATGGCGCTTCGATTTATTGCTTTAAGATTCGATTTATTGCTTTTTCATCTCATTATCTTGAAACCAAAATTTTGGAAAGTTTCACTTCTACCACGTGTGAATTGCACACATTTTATTTATTTTTTATTTTTTAAGAGTACTGCCTATGGGCAGGGCCGTAGCTAGGGGGGGGGGCATTGTGGGGCAATGCCCTACCTTGAAAACACCTTAAAATACCAAAAACTAAAATAAATTATTATAATTAAAGGAGAATGCCCATTCAGTATGGAGAAATGTACTGACTTTAACATTTTTGTGTCTTGATAAAAATACCTTTATTTGATTATGTTATCTTAATAAATTACACATACTAACTTTAGTCAATGATAATACTAGGAAATAAGAGATTTTAAACAAAATTAATTTGTATTTAGGTTATAGTAAACTCACAGTAATATGGACTCTATGTAGGCGTATTAAAGTCGATTGCGTATGTAATGTCGATCTTTTAAGTTTCAAATTCATTTGACAGTCCCCAATCACCATGTAGTTTGTAATGTATTATAATCACACAACACTATTACTCCTGGCTGATTATAATAATTTTGTAATTCATTTGACAGTCCCCTTACGTCATCTAGTTTGTTGTCATGGATATAATAAACTATAAAGCCGGGTCCATACGCTTGGCAAACAATGGCAAACAGCAAATAACAAACAACAAACACGAACATGTGGATAGGTGTTTGTTTCTGTTTGCCTGTTGGTGTTTGTGTTCGCCAGTGATCGGCATCGTTGTCGGTTTTCCTTCACAAATCAAATGATGTTCGGCAAACAGTTTGCGTTGTGTCCAAACGCTTGCTAACAATCATTACTAAACGAGAGCTTGAGGGAAGCGGACGTAGAATCTAGTCTTTGTGCTAAAATAGAAAAAACAATGACTGATGGGTCTGAAGATACAATTCTAACGTTCTTAGAAGCATATCAAAATCATCAAAATGAGCCATGTATTTGAAATCCTAAACATGTGAATCACAAAAATAGGCATTAAATTAATGGCGCATGGACGCGGATAAGTATTATTGTAAATAAAAATAATTTTGGTCATCCACCAACGTCTTCGTTTCCTTGATGTTCTCTTTTTTATTTGATTTTTAATATAAAGTAAAAGAAGGTCAACCCAAAAGCAATCGCTGCAACAAGTTCGTCGTCCGCCATGTTCGTCTGTTTGGAATAGACTGACATGTTCGCCAATCGCCAAATGTGAGGATGCGCTGTTTGTGTGGGTGATTGTGATCGGTGTTTGTGGTGTTGCTTGCTGTGTTTGGTGTTTGCGGCAAACACCAAGCGTGTGGACCCGGCATAACTGTTGTATCATAATTATAATCGAATCAATGCAACCTATTGGCCCGAAAGATCTTAAAAGATTCCTGATTGGCCCTTATCCAAACATAAATGACCCAATGGTTTTCTTTTGTAAAACGGAAGTAAAGTTACTAATTAATTTCAGAAAATTATTCCCAATAAGGATTTTTCAGGAAATAGGATACAATACTTGAAATATTTTAATTAAATTTTTTATCCAAAAATCATTGTGACACAATTATTTTTTTAAGAGTACTGGCTATGGGCATTCTCCTTTTTTGAGATAAAAAAAATTGCAGCGATTGGTATCTAAACTTTTCCAAACATACTTAGCACAGTTTGTGACATTAATTTCATATTATAATAATTCTTTGTTCTGTGTATAGATGGCATTTGAAGCGCCATCGCATGGTTTCGATGATAGCGATGGGATTATAATATCTGTGTGATGCAGATACCATAGATTGCAATATGGGCTATATTGCAATCTATGCTTTGGGGAGTCCCCTTTTAAACTAAAATAAAAAAAGAGTCTGTGGCGACCATAGCACTGCAGTGTGCGAATCTACGTTTTCAACTTTGAAGCCTAATACGATTTTTCACCACGCGATTTTTTTTCTGACGATTTTTAAATCGCGTACTGAATCATAATCAACACGATTTTTTTTCGCAAGTGCGTGCAGCTTCATACAATTTCTATATTCCACAGAATTTTGCGGAAAAAAACTTGCGGTGAAAAATCATAATGCGTGTTATGCCTAACTGTAATCAATAGGCCTCAAAGGCTGTCACTGTCAATGTCTCACGAGAGAATGGCTGGTATGGTATTTCTAACTTTTGAAAAAAAAGAACAAAATCAGTTGATCTGAACGAAGTTTTTCGCATTTTCACTACGTGCATTTTTAATAACATGGTGAATCGTAGAAATCAGCTGTTTTAAATATTTTTATTATTATGTTAATTATAATAATCAGTTTGCTGAAACAATATGACCTAAAAGGTATTTTTGGTCGTGTCTATTTACTCGTATCAACCCACCCAGCAATTAATTATTACCTCACTCTCACTCAGACGTGGATCTCTACATCTAACTTTGGAAGTTCAACCATCTTGTTTGCTTGTTCTTCATCATTGAGTATTTAATAGTTCTTAGATCCGTGCCCATGTTCTATCACAGAAATTATTTGTCTACGAATAGCTATTGAATGTACATCACTGACCTAGTGGTCAGTGATATACATGGTGATTGATTTAGGAGCCCGTGCTTCGAAGCAGATTAATAAAATTATGATAATTTTTTTACTTCCGCCCTACCTGTAACCAATGCTGCCCTACCTCAAATTCGACTCTAGCTACAGCCCTGCCTATGGGCATTCTCCTTTAAATAAGTTTTCTAACTTAGATACTATTTTAAACTCAGGACCTTTTAGCATTTTATATGCATCTTATTTTACACTCCTACAGAATGTACATTAGAAAGTAGTTTAAAGTAGAAATTATGAGTAAAAGGATATCCGGCTTCTATTTTGTTTAAAGTTCATGATTATTATGAAAGCAGAGTGTTCATCTACGATAGCGGTAGAGATTTTAATATTGCTGATAATTTTATTAGCGTTAAAATAAATCTAGTATTATCAATGTTGCGTTTATTTTTAACCAAAATTTAAGGATTTTACTGCAGCAAGTGCGAATTTTATCACTATTGTTTATCACATCTCTCATTTAATCGACAAGGTAGATCGTAGATGGCTATCAATGCTCTCGAGCGTGGATGTTGAAGGTCATGCTGACAAGGCATTGCTTTTGAAGTTATACTTGCTTTTTATGGGGCGTTTGGAAAAAATATGAGAGTAAAATTTTTACGATGTGACAGCCAAAAGCTACATGACAAAGGTGCGCGATACTAGGCGCACAGCATTCGCTGGAGTTGTTTTGGATTGTTAGCGTGGGTCGTGGGTGCGAGCGAGAGGTACTTTTTATATTTCACTTGACTCACGTAATAGGCTGCGATGGGAATAAGCAGAGACACCACGGAGTTAATCCCGACGCACAGCGTGATGAGGATCATGCCACCGAACCTTCCAGCCAGCTCGCCCCCAGGTATCTGCAGCACTACGTAGCCCCAGAAGAAGGAGGATAGTACTACGCTCTGGATCTTTATGCTCCAGTCGAAGTGCTGTAATTAAAAAAAAACTTAATACTCAAATTGAAACTCAGATCGTTTTTTATGTGGGTATTAATAATAATACACTTATGAGTCCCAAATCTTTTGAATCTACCATCTTTGGTTGGATAGATTATAGGAGAGAACCAATAACGGCAAATACTCTTAAAACTCATATTTTAAACATACTTGCATTAATTTCTAAGATATTTCACTTCACTAATTATAATATTTTACGAGATGCAGTTATAAATATTTCTACATCCCTCGGGACTTAAATATCCTCTGTATTCATGATGTTCCTGGTAAGTGGCTACTACAATTTATCTAGACACGCCTGCTAGTTTTTGAGTTACGTAAAAAAGAATATATTTGAAGAATAAAAAAATCAGATAGCTCAAATTACAATTCCCAATTAAATGCTGTGTAAATTCATTAATCTGATAACAGGTTGATTAATATTTAAATATTTCCTAAGCAAATATATTGTATGGTAGTATCTTTATTACCTGAATGCAAGGAGAGGTTATGTTTTTCGCTCGTTTCTCGTTTTATATGTATGTTTGTAAAATAATTTATTACTTCATAATTATTTTATAACCACTGGACCAATTTGTATAATTAAGATATCATTAGTTGCGTCTTGATAGCTCAAGTGTTGTTAAATAAGTGAAATTAAAAAAAAATATGTTGACTGTGAGATGACATTGTTTGAAGTATTAAAAAAAAGAAAAAAATGCATACTGCAATATGGGTATAAAATTAAAGAGCTCATCAGAAACATTTAAAAAAAGTATAATATTATGATCATTTTTCATGTTTTTTTAAGCGGTCCAGTTTTTTGTTTTTTAAATATATACTAACTAGTCTTTTCTTTATTACTAACATGTATTATTTATTACTATCAGCTATGTGCTGGTTCGTGAGTAAAAGGTATTTAAATATAGCTTCCAAAACAGGTTCTCTCGTTCAATTTTGTATCCAAGGACCATTTCAATACATATTGATATTACTTAAGTGCAATATAAGAATTTAATTATGTTCCTGCACGTACGATGTGTGAGTACATTCAAAAGGTCACTATATTGTGTTTTTATCGTAATTGATATTGTGATCTTGTTTTTGTAAAGATAGTAAAGTAACTAAATGTTTCTGTGTTATCTTTTCTTACTTGGTCAACAACGCATCGATGAAGTCTAAATGCCCTGATGTCATAGATATCTGATGTCCACGGATAACACCCCTACTAACAGTTTGCTCAAATACTCGTTTGTGAGTTAATTACATTAAAATAATAATAAAAATGTCAAAAGGTCTATGTCAATAGTTTCTTATGCGCTGTTAAAAATGTAACTTTGTGCTTATAGCAAAATTTACATCTGAGATATTATGTCTTAGATGTGATACGTAGATATGCTATCGTAAAATCTATTATGATGGTAAAATCAATCACTACGAGTTTACTAGATTACGTCAAAACAGCGGAGTATGCTTTATCTTCCCAGAATGTTATCCTACTGACGTACTCAAGTTTACGCTGTCCACAAGAGACCGAGATAAGGAAACTTAATTTACAAAACATACTATAGTTTACCAACATAACTATGGTACGATGACTGTTTTATTAAATTTTATCCATTAATGTCCATGAAAGGCAACAAAAACAAACTTAATTATAGTCATGAATATTTATAAACACCCAAATCCCTCGCGATCGCTCTCATGTTTGTCAAATTCCGATGCCGAAACATATCAATTTTATAATATTAGAGACTTGATACTGGGGCTTGACAATCGATGGTCATTCAGTGTGCAATGAAAACGACAACAAAGCTTAACACGGGTATTTACGTTATAGAGATAGGGTGGAGTAAAGTGGCTGATATCAAACAAAGAGATTAATTAACACTTAAATATTGATATCAAATCTTACTGACGATGATCGATGTACGTCGCACAGTTATGTTGTCCAATTCTTATTTATCACTAGCTATTGCCCGCAGCTTTGCAGGCACAAATTATGTTTTACCTTATTTATACTTCTTGTAGAACAAAATTAAAACCGTAAATTTATATATTTAGAAGTTCTTGGTGTATTTGGGAAATATATGAAATCTCCAGAACTATTTGACGATAGATACGACCATAATATATTTACGTATACTGAATATAACCATTACTTTGCCGAGCCTGAAGCACCTGTGGAATTCATTTTTTTTTTCATGGCGTGTGTTCCTTACTCGGCGAAAGTATTACTTTTCTTTAAAAAGAAACTGTGGAGTCCTTTTAACTTTTTTCATTTGCAGGAGTAGATAGCTGGCTTTAAGTAGCCATAAAGTTTATTTTTGGCCAGTTAGCTCAAGTTACGTTCTGATATTGTGGTTTCGATAATGTACTCGTATATAATAAAAAAATAGAACTTAAGTCTCTTTAAGAATGTATTCCAATACTTAAACGATATCAATGATAGTAATCTTGAGAGTCGAAGATAGTGTATT
Organism: Thymelicus lineola; assembly: GCA_963932265.1. Lineage (NCBI taxonomy): Eukaryota > Metazoa > Arthropoda > Insecta > Lepidoptera > Hesperiidae > Thymelicus > Thymelicus lineola. The sequence continues at coordinate 368,351 of OZ010692.1, read as the reverse complement.
TTGATGATAGAAAATTGAAACTAGACAGGAGGTCGATAAGATCACATGTCAAGATCATGATGATGCATAAGATAAAAATTGTAGTTCACTTCGCATTTAATTTTACTCTTTTATGTTAATGTAATAGCTGATAAAAAAGCTGGTAAAGTACCATAATTGCTGCAAACAGTAATACAATAATGTATTAATAGAGGCTATTCGACATAACATAAAACGTAAAAATTTACGGCATATGTTACAAAAGGAGTTGTAATAATTAGAGTGAGTAAATTCCTTAATATTCCTTAAATACCTTACCTTACCTTAACACAAGCAAAACAAGCAATGTCTTTCACTGCTGGAAACGAGTCACATTTAGTAACTGCACAGTTTTGAAGGAAATTTCAAACTAAACAAAGGCCCTTTGACATTTTCACCTCAAGCGGTTTAATGGAAGACCTCTGTACAGTCGGTACACATACTCCAGACATTAGAAGGCACATTGCTTGGAGTCAGTTTTACGCACGAATATTCTAAAGATGTTCATAGCTTCAAGCAACCTCATATTTAATTTTGCATTTCAACAAGCCTTGAGTTATTGGAGAACACTCACAAATTCTCTTGAGAAAACATCCAAGTTAGTTAAATTTGTCCAAAGTAATTAAAGTAGTTATTTAGTAGTAGTAATTAAATTTTTGCTTTGAGTGTGTGTGTGTTTTTTTCAATGATTCAATGAGTTCAGTCTTGGAAAGGAGTCATGAAGAGGTATTTTGGTTGCAAATGACTTACTGTAGCTACTTCCTTCTGATTGCCGACAAAATATCAGTCACCCTGTATATCATAAACCGTTCAATCATTTAACTTTTGGCACAATCATTGAATAGCCCTTACCAATTAGGTATTTGCGTTTCAAAATGACAAAAACTAATTTCTCGGGAATGTGTCCGTTTAAATGAAAGACGAGTGTTTTGATTAAAATGCCAAGTATCATGTCTGGAGAAATCATAAATTGCATAGTGTACTAAGAAATATGAATATTGGTAGTAAATTACCAAATATTCAAATTAGAACCTTAGGGACATCTAGCAAGCAATGCGAATGAAGTCTGGAAGTCTACATGTAAGTAATCATTAACTAATATATTTTATTGCCGTCACATGAAAACACGAGCCACTTGATTGTAAGTAGAAGGCATCGCCCTTTGACATAATTAAGAAGCATCATCATTAAGCATCACCGTTGCGTTACCATCGATTTATTAGAAAGATGTAAAGAAATTACTAGCACGATAAGTCATTTAACAGCTGACTCAAGTAAGGTGGTAGTTAGACAAGTAGGCTTCACGAAAATAACTAAGGAACCTGATAGCTTCTAGGCTAAAGAAAGTATAGAAGTATCTTACACCATCATTATTGGAGTCGGTCATGGCGACGATGGCCATGCTCATGTTGACACGCATCGCGAACGAGAACACGAGCGCCAGGAACAACATCAACGCCTGCACGTGCCGCACGCCCAGCGACCTCTCTGGAACAAACAGTGTTAAAATTGAAGGAAATAATAATAATACTTTATTTCATTTAAATCAAAAATTAAAAAAATATTAATAATAAAAAAAAAATATTAAAATATATATTATATATTATTATATATTAAAATTATTTTTTTTATTTTTTATTTTCATGTAGTATAATTTGTTTCTGACATAGTAATTATAGTATAAGGACATTATTGTAAAAAGGATCTTCAGTTGCCTAAACTGGGTGGAAAACCTGTATTATAGGCAACTGAAACTCTCCCAACAATGAGCAGATATAAATTTTTTTTTTTAATTTTAATAATAATTTCATACCAGCTTTCTACTTTCTTTCCTTTTCTTCTCTCTTTCTTGGCCGGCAACGCATCAGTGATTCCTTTGGTGTTGCTGATGTCCATGGGCGATAGCCACTTACCATCAGGTGGATCGTCAGCTCGTTTGCCGGCTATTTCCATAAAAAAATACTAGGGCTCTGCCGAGGCTTCGCCCACGTTGTCCTAGACTATAAGTAGGTACTATAAATCTTAGTCCAAATCTAAATTTCATGAAAATCCGTTCCGTAGCTTAAAAGCTACGTAAATAGGAAAGAGTTACAAACATACAATTATGTTCAAATCTGCATATTCATTTTTAATGATGTGTAAAAAATATAACAATACTCAGCGTATATTTTTGTTCCAGGTAAAAACATTGTTTTGTTTGCATATTGTGGCGATGTTTGGTTACTACCAATAAAGTAACAATGTATAACAATTTACTTAATATTTTACCAGCGCTTTACCCACATTTTCCTGTATCAAAAGTACTATATTTCCTATTCCGAATCATGGCCTACCTGTGTGCTTTTCATGAATATTTGCTTAGTAGTTTTTGCGTGAAAGAAAACATCCATTCCTCACAAACTTTCACATTCATAGTATTAGTAGGATGTGGGTATATGTTTCAACACAATAATGGTCATCATTATTTATCACTGTTTTGGATGATGTATTGATCATTGTCTGTCTATGACGTAAATCTAAGAAATGTGTAATTATTGGCTTTTACCAAGTAAGAGCGGTTGGCCCTGTGATTAAGTCAAATAATCTTGTCATGATCATAAGAAATTAATTTTCTGTTAACTATTTAATGTAAAAATGGAGGTAATTTCATCAAAAACCAATTTTATAAGTAACTATTTGTAATTATATTTCTTAATCACGTTTCAAATAGATCATGCTAATGACTTAGTTGTGATGAAAAATAAAACTTTGAGGATTAGTTTAAAATTCATGCCTGAGGAAACGATCTTGTAAGATTAACAAAATTTGAATTTCTAATACCGCTGGGTAGAAGTTATTTGCATAGATAACGAGCAATTTATGAATATCGATCTAAAATCTTACAATGGATATTTTAATAGGTTTATCCACAAAACACGTGATTTCTATACACATTTTAACAAGAGCACATCTCCGACAGACTGTGCTGTAATTTTTTTGTTAACAACTATCTCGCCATAGTTGAAAACTTCGATATCGTGACTAAAGTCTGGCGTGACGTCACCGTATATCGTATAGTAAAATTTCGGAACAACATTATTCGAACAAAATAAATAATAAAAAAGAGAGAAAAATAGGCTGTATACTTTACTGTTGTTTTTAATTTGAGTTGTAGAATGCGATAATAGATAGTAAATGAATGATAAGAAAAAAAAAATTCACTTAGAATTAAATTACAAAGTATTACAGAGTTCGAACGTAAATTTTTGTTTGTCTTACATTATTAAATCGCTAAGGAGAATCAATTTGATTAGACGCTGTAGTAACAACACGAGCGAAGTTTTAATGTCCCGTTTTAAAGCCGCAGGGAAGACAGAGGGGGTGCTAAACATTTGATCTGAAATTGAAATCTCATTTTATGTTCTTAACGCCGTTTTTTCTTCTCCCTTACAAGCACTCGTCCGAACCACAAAGAGTAACTGACAGGCGAAAATATTTTATTTTTCTTGTGAGATAACTTTGTCTTGAGAGCTAGTACTCTTTCTTCACTTTTTTTAAGGTTCCGAAATAAAATCGGAATCCTTATAGTTTCGTCATGTCCGTCCGTGCGTCTGCCCGTCCGTCTGTCCGAAGCAAAGCGCTGAGATCCTTAGTGGTAGAAAGCTGTAATTTGGCATGGATATACATATTTATTAAAACTCCAAAATCATTGAATAAATAATTCAAAAAAAAAAATTTTTTCTGGATGTCTTCCCCACAGGTAACTTGAGGATGAATTTTTTATTTTTCACGTACCCAATAGTGTGGGGAATCGTTGAAAAGGTCTTCCAGAAATAGTATGGGTCTTTTAATACCATATTTGGAACTAGGGGTTCGTTCAGCAATGTCAAATGTAGAGCTTGAATTACATGACTAAAATTTTAGAATTATCTACACAGAACTTGGCACCCATTTAGATTTTTTGAACTTGGCTCGCAATTCAAATTTATGTTTTTGATCAGATAAAATATAAAAGTGTTACCAAAAAAATTTATCATAATCAACTGTGGTAGTAAAGTGTAGATATTATTTGTAACTAGCTGTTGCCCTTCGCGAAATTATGTTGGGTGTTGAATTTTTTTTCTGAAATAAAAGTAGTCTAAATTACTTATTGTTACATTAGCTATCTGGTAGTGAGATTCAGAGATTAGCCAGAACAAACAGACAGACAGACAGACAGACAAAAATTGTAAAAAGTGTTGTTTTGGTATATGTACCGTGTATACATCCAAATGTACTTAGTAAAAACTCCAATTTTATTTATTTTTGTAGATGTTAAAATTCTTTTTTATGTGATTTTAATCGAATTTACAATAGTATGCGCTGTAATTGACAACTTTTACGAAGTAGGTACTTTTCAACTTACGTTCAAGCGAAAATACTATCGCTTATTCTTTACCGTATAACAGGGTCCTGGTGTATTCCTGTATTCCTGGTGTATTATGGCTGCGAGCAGCGCTGCGGTGATTGCGCTGGGTGTTAGCTCTGTGCCATCTGCTTTGTATTGAAACTTTTTTTTTATCTGATAAACGCATTTTATACGCATTAACTATTTTATTTCAATGTTTTTAATGTTCTATGGTGTGTATGTGGCTTAATATACAAGAACAGAATTAGTGACTAGGTATAAATAACAATCTATGTATCTAATACTAAGTTCTTTTGATGTTATTTAGTATTGTATTTAAAATAAAATGTGAATATTATCAAATGAAACATTTATTTTTATCATGTCATTGTGATGCGAATAACTTGTTAAATGAAAAATGCAAATTATGTTATATTTATTTCGGTGACACCGTTATAGAGAAATGTTTGATTAAATTAGCTGCAAACGGCATTGGCAGTTAATTAACGTATCTGAAAAGAGATGTAATTTATATATCTAAGCCTATGATCATTTAAAATTAAACTATTTCAATTGTTTGGTTCCACAAAATAAAAATTAGTAGGTACTGGGAAAGTTTTCAATTTACTGTTTATGTATTAATTTTTTTGGTCAAGCTTAGATTTCGTGATTAGCATTGCGATAAATTTTTATCAGGCCACCATAAGCTAACAGAATATAAAGGTGTTTAAAACCAAATAGCGATCGGAGCTTATGTGAAGGGACGTATGAAGGTCACTTGTAACAGTAAGTTAATTAATTTGCCATAAATCAAAAAGCACATAGCTCTGTCATCGCTAATAGATTATATTAGCTATACTCAGGTCCTTCTGATATACGAGTAAAGCTAACGGGTACGGAACAAATTCCTTATGTCTCTGATACTCATGCAATATATAGTTTGTGGAACACGAGTATGCGCAATCCAATGCATTAACTGATGTGTGGATGGAAGTATGCTACTTTTTTAGTATGTAACAACACCATTATTCCCTCGCACCGATCAGCGTAGGTGACGTTTCATCTCAAGCTACACTCCACCAAACCGCTCTGGAGCAGCGTGGTAGAATATGCTCTAGGACTCCTCAAGAGGAGAGATAGTACTCAATAGTGGGACATTAATGGGTAGCAGTCAAGCCACTCGTCAATTCGTGTCGGCACCATCCGGTATTTGCCGACGCTGGTTCTGCACAATAGGGATGTTGACACTAATTATAAATTAATATAACTTTATGTCGAAAGTATTAGTGGTAATATTTAAAGGCCTAAAATATGATTATTTTATCGAAATCAGTCACAATAAATTGAATATCATTAATTTAAAATGTTAAAAAATGGTCACACTGTCACGTGACCTCAAACGCCATTTTGAGAATATGACGTGTTGCTATTTTATATGGAAATTCAACAAACTTTAGTAGAAAATAGTACTGAATATCGGATTTTGAGGTCACGTGACGTTCTTGGTGGGAAATTTAATAATAATGCTTCACACTCATAGCCCAACACTAGGATTCCCTGTGTCGTGGGTGCCATGGACAACACACAAGACAAGGACATTCACACCAAGACCAAGAACAGAAATTCAAACTCATCATTCAAATTTCTGCCTCGCTAGGAATCGAACCCAGGACCCTTGGCGCGGCGATCCAGCATTGTAACCATTGCGCCACACGGGTCGTCTTAATAATTATTTTTATTTATCAATTTTTGTTTTTAAATTGAAGATTATTATTTTTATAATATTTTTTTCGTGAATATTGAGGTTCTATCTAGAAAATAAAATTGAATCCTAAAATGAGTCAACATCCCTATTATAGAAGAATACATGCTGACTCCTTGTGTCAACCATCGTCGATAGAAGCGTTGGTATGTAGTTCACAGCTTGCTTTATAAATGTGGATACTTTAAACTGTAATATTGTTCATGACCATTCTTCAAATACTACAATGATTCAAGCAAATTGCTGACATTGTTTATCAGGAAAAATACATAAATTTCTAAAGTGGCATCACTTAAGTGTAGCTACTGATATAATAGTGTTTCATATTGCTAATCTCGAGAGCGTACTACGAGTTTAGTAATAATTTGTAGTTTATTATAAACAAATATTCTTGTCAATAATAACGTCACTAACAATACACTTAATGGTAATCTATATAAACTATAATGAAACTCAACCGTCTGTTTGTCTGTCCGGGCATCACATGAAAACCCTTGCATGGATTTCGATGAAAATTGTTGAAGTTGTTACTAATACTGCGGGTCATATTTTAGGAAACGCTTTATGCTAGAAAATTAAAAGGTTTCCCTGGGAAATGGGATGAAAATTTGTATGGAATTTTTTTAAAACATCAACCGATTTGCTTCTTTGCAACTAAGGTAAAACATAATTTTCGTTCGCGAAGCTGCGGGCAACAGCTAGTATACAATAAATAAACAAACCTCGTAACAAACACGTACGTACTCGTATAACAAAACTCGTAAATGAAACATCACTACATAAACGATAAAAATCTTACTGTATTCGACAAAAATAATACGTTGTCTTATTGTTAAAACGAATACTTAATTAGTTTGTTAAATATATTGCGGTTTCAATGCTCATTGCAATGTTTCTTGCCATCGGAAAAGAACCTTACAAAAACCTACTTATTACGAACATTACTTAAAATATCTGTTAGGACCATTGTTAAATCTCCATACTTAATGACTTGAATTTAGTGGTTGACCTTAACAGTTCTACTTAACAGAAAAATATTGGACAAACGCCGCAGATAATCGCTGCATCAGATAAATAAATAATTGCAAAATAAGTCTCAGGGTCAAGTTGCTAGAGTGTAACGATATCTTAATAAATTATTTAACATCTCCAAGAATCTTGTTGTTATTGGTTATAAATATTTACTACTTATAACTCACCAAACTTTATAAATAGTTAAAATAATAACGAATCCATATAATATTAAAATAATAATATCATGTAACTGGTTTGAAATACCGGTATAAAATACAAAAATAGTGAGCATTTAAAATGTGGACGAGTACCTACAGTTTAATCTCCCCTCCTCCAACATCTAGCACAATAATCTAAAATTTTAACACAAAAACCGACTTCAAATGAAGTACATCCTTTCCAATAACAACAAAAAAGAATCATCGAAATCGGCTGGCGTGATATTCAGTTATTCGTCCATTTGTCGCGCACATACTTAATGAAAATTTAAGACTTATATTGTTTTCTCATGGATGCCATTATCATATCTCGATAAAAATTAAGTGGGACCAAACGACAAGCACCAGCTTTCGATTAAAAAAAGAATCATCACAATCGGTTCACCCAGTCCAAAGTTCTGAGGTAACAAACATAAAAAATACAGACGAATTGAGAACCTCCTCTTTTTTTGAAATCGGTTAAAAATTAAATCCTTGCCTATAGAAAATGTCTTACAATATTTTTTCTCCTCACACTTGGGTTTATTTACAAGGAAAACAATAGTTATTCGTACTTCCTATCTCGTGTCCAACCGGTTATCTTTTGTAGTAATTTAACTTAGTAGAGTAATGCGGAATTGTTAATGCTTCCTAGACATAATACATAATATTAGGACAGTGTAGTAACTAATACGAGTAACTTACAGTAGTTCATCGCATTGTGGCAAGAGAACCCCCACAGTATTCACATAATATATTTTCATTTCTTCTCTAACATAACCATTTTTTTTCTCCATCTTTCTTCGTTGGTAACCGAAACAGGAAGTAATATTCCACGGTTGATTTTTGAAGGGATGTAGGAGTCACAGAAAAATAGTCGCCGGGTAAAGTGAGCTATCCAGAGAGCTACCACTTTCAGCATGACTCTGCCATAGCCTCTTCTGTTGTTCAACAAGTTGTAGGTACCACTAAATATTGTCTGCTAGTAGACATGTTTTCCATGTGTAACGGATATAAAGTAGGCTAATGTGTTACCGGCAATACATTACAACCACCGTCTTGCCGCAAAAGCCAAAACTGCCACGTTAAACTGTGACAGATAGACATGGTGGAGGCCTCTATAGCCAAAGACATACTTTTTGATGAGAGGTAATTAAGAATTGCCAGACATTGACAATTTTGCTACAATATAGGATGACATTAGATGAAAGTTTTTGTTATATTATTTTAAATTAGAAAATTTTCGGCTTATTTAGACTGGATATTTTTATTACGGGTGAAAATTAGAGCCCCGTTGAATGTTGTAACGTCGTATTCGTCGATGAATGATATAATTTAAACATAAAACACATTCGCAACACAGATTCGCAAGGCAATTTTGTGGCATGTGGGCGATGACTCTTCCAAATATGTACAGTTTGTACAGCTGCAAAAGCGAAGTCTTTCGAAGCATAAATGTTAAAATTTTAATTTCGAGTCACATCTCCATTTGAATTTTATTATTGGTTGTGTAAGTAAACTAAAGCCTTCTTTATCGATTTAATTAAGAACTTTGAGAGGTTTTTACACATATGCTTGTTTTTTTTTTGCCATTTGAGATCAAAATAAAATATATTGTTTTAACTTACTTGGTTTCACATCCATCGTTGTATCGACAGTCATTTTCAAAATTTTGTGTACACCAAACTTAAAAATTAATTATAATACTTTGGAAATGTATTAAACCTTCAATATTCAATAAATAAGTGTCACTTATGAAATTAACAATTCCAAACACCGATTAAATATATGCAATTAATTAAATTAAAGATTTTAAATAAATATGAAATAATTAAAAAAAAAAAAAATTATGAATGATATGAAATATAACTTTTCCTTTAAGTTACTTCATTAATATTTAATTTAAATATCAAAACAAACATGTTTTGTCGCGAGCGGTGCGCACGCGCCGGCCGTCAGCGCGCTCTGTCCAACAATCGATTGGTTTATTCGCGCGATGACATTGACGGTATCAGTCATGGTCCTGCCTTCGCTATTAGTTTTCGATTGCATTCTTTAATAGATTTTGAGTCTGCAAATTTTAATTATGTCGAATGGTTTTTTTATGTAAAGTCTTCAAACTAGCAGAGGTACCACAGCATTTAACAATAAGTGGCAACGTATAATGAATCCATCGCTGAATTATTATGTTACTGATGTTCATAGGCGACAAAGACCGCTTGCAATTAGGGGGCTCGTTTACTCTAATTGTCCGGGCAACCTACGTCGCTGACAGGGGAGCCAAACAGACGGCCCAGACTTGTGCTAGACGACCGACGATGATGAACACAAACGTTCCCGCGTGAGCGGTCGTCTAGCCCCGACGTCTTCCTCCAATCGCAGTCCTAAGCCGAGATCCGAACCCTAAAGGGTGTGCCCTCAGGTTGTACGCATCCCCAATTTCTCGAAGATGGGAAGCAACCTTTCGAAATTAAAAAAAGTCGGTTCGATTTAGGTTGTAAATGGTAGATACTAGTAGTAATTGATAAGAATTCCTGTCGAACGCCTTCTACCTAGGCGACCTCCACCGGCATGTAAATTGATAAATGCGCCTGATCAAATACAATATTTCTGCCGCAGTTGCAAAGATAACTTATATTTTTTGTGAGTAGGCAACGAACGAGCAGACGAAAAATTTAATTGCAATTGTAAACCGTGACCCGTTTATGATAATATATAATTTTATCATTTTTAGAATACAGCGGATACCTTAATTAGTGAATTGTTACTTTCCCTAGCCTTTAATACATACAATATCAATAATTTATTAGATGCACTTATCGTATTATTCGACAGAGGTACAACATACAACACAGTTATAAATAGAGGTAGAAGTACAAACTATGTACACAGGTAGAGTAGTTCCGAGACTTGGACTTAATTATATTGCAATGTGTAACTTATCACATGAGAACTAGCTTGTGCCAACGAGGTTTGATTTCCACTGCTTAGTTATCATCTGCCATGGCGAGAAATTGTGAATTGATAGACTCAATCTTACGTTGAATGAAAACTATATATCTAGTCCCTTTCAAAAATTTTCAGAATAATTTTCCTGAGTATAAATATTTGAAAGTACCTGCATGAATCTCATACATTTGAGCTAAATGGATTTGAATTCACCGCAGAAGTAGTAATTATTTCATTAAAGTATGCATTTAGTATATCTAGGTAGTATTATATCGTTGAAAATTATCACCAATTAATATAAGAAGATCTTCCTATTATACTGAACAGAGGAAAATTAACCTCAGTACAGTATATTTAAAATACTGCATAGCCCTTTCAGCAAGCGCAAAATGCACTAGTATCCACACCAACATAATTTTTACATGACAGAGTTGGTTTTTCTTTTTTTACGATTTCTAAATAAAGCCGGTCCTATATTAGGGCTTTACATGAAAATCAGATTAATCCATCGGCTCAATCCATCATGATTAAGTACAGACAAAACAAAGGAACAAAATTATAATTGTAATAGATTACTCTTGCTAGAAATAGAACTTTGTAGGGTATCATGGCTGAAAAACAAATATCACAATTGATAGAAACTTTCCTTGGATTTTTCAAGCCAATCTCGTCTGCTTGTGACCTGCTGAACAATGGACGAGGAATGTCTATGGGAAGACGGGTTTTGGATGGTTCATAAAAAGTTGATAATACCCTCCTAGACCTCAACTCTCCTCATTTACTATCTACTGAATATGGAGTGTGAGGTTCCATGGTTATAAGTTCGATCGTAACTTGTTAAGCTTTATGGATGTTTATTACTCTTTCATGCAAAAACTACTGAAAAAATTTTCATAAAATTTAGCACTCAGATAGACCATGATATAGAATAAGACACCTATGTATTTATTATCCCGGTAAACATGCGCAAAGCTGCGGCAGAGCGCTAGTCCTTTATAATTTTTACTTTTCACGTTTCTATCCTCGTAGTTTACATGTCATTGGATATAAAAATAAAACAGAATACTTAACAGTACCTAACAATAATAAAATAGAGTACTTGTAATACAAATCGTTGGCACCATCTGCGCAGGGCACGTATTGCGGGCGCACGTTCTGTTTGCTAATTCCACAAAACTCCTCGTTATGTGAATGATGGCTCCCATTTCCTACATTCCTTTTACCCTTACAGAACTTTTTGAATGTTCGGAACATTGGTTATTGCAAAACTCGAGCCATCAATTAAAAATATTGCTTTTTAACGGCACGGACAGCTTTTGTAGTTAATTGTTCTAGGGAACAAGGCATTTTACACATTTTTCAGTTGGAAATAGAATCGTCTGGCTGCACTACAATACATTGCTTGCAGCCAGACAGCTGTTTTTACTTATTAGTTGTACCATCACCATGTATATTTGCGTCTCAGATAAAAAAGGTAGATAACTTGCCACTTGAACTTGAATTTGAATTTGAATAAAACTACAAAAACCGCACTTTTACTGGCTCTGAGATACTCGATCGACTCACCAAAATAATGATAATATAATAACTCTAATGTTACAAAAATCCGGTATGTCACAGTTAAAGGACCTTTATTATGTAATCTTAAAAATAAGCTAAATAAAATATATTTATGTATATTTTTTATAACATTGGCTTCTTGGTTTCCTCTTTGACTTCTTCTATCTCATCATCCAGATCATTCCAATCTGCCTTCTTTGTTGTTCCAAATATAACGTAGACAAGATTTGTGAAGAAATATATCCCGGCCGATACGAAAAAAACTTTCCGCCATAGCACAACGTCGGTCTGAAAATTGTGGATGATAACCGTTTTAGTAACATTTTCCTTTGAAATGATGTTAGTGGTAGTTAAAAGTGATGACATTCCTTACACTTAATACTAACGAAAACTTAGGCGTTTCAATAGCTGGCATAATTTACTCAAGAGGAATATTATGTTGGTTCTCGATTCTGGTAGTTATTGAAGTCTTTGAGTATGGTCATCTGTGGTACAGGGAGTTCTAGGGCTTTTTTGAATTATAATATTATATTTAAATTCAAAACCACTATAAGGTACACTCTAAGCTTTCTTTGAGTTCTAGCCAACCTCCTCTGCGCCTAGCGCACCTCGTTAAACAACAGAATAAAACTATGGTGAACGGTTCCTCTTGTAAAATGTCCCTGAGCTTTTCCACCTGTACTGTACAGCGTGATTTCGACGTAAGATTTTTATGAGCCATGTTAGCTACCACCTTTTCTAGTATTAATAAAAATCTGTGGCAGTGTCGGAAAGCCAATGACAAATAGATTCACGGCCATCGTATTGACCGGCAAAGCGCCGGTGGTAACTTTGCTAATCCTGGTATACGACGGTGGCCACTTACTATCAGGTAGCTTGTCTGCTCATTTTACAGCTGTTTTAACGAAAAAATGTTCTCTAATATACTTTTTATCTTTCACAAGTAAAGGAGAAACGTACCACATCGGTTAAAATAAAGCCAGCGACTAACGGTGCTGTGGACCCACATAGGTTTGATACAAAGTTGCTGATGCTTAGCATTGTCCCCGAATAGTTGGGTGTGATGTCGATATGGTTTATCTGTGGATGGATTAGAAATTTATTTTCCTGGAAAGCATTAGTAATTTCATAATTTTATATTAGCGCAAAACTTGGACTTCCCCGAACTAACTTCAGATTTAGTTTAGCCTAATAATTTACATTGGCCAAGTTTACCTAGGCAAAGTTAGTTTAAAATCTCTTTAGATAACTTTAATCATAATTATAGTTAATTCAATATACAATCGATTAATGAATCGAATCAAAACTACGGACACGATCTTGAATTATATAGTTAGATTGGTGATGGTAAGCAACAAAAGGCACGTTGAGCCATTGGCTTTGGTTCGGGTTAGCTTCCCGGACATTGTAATTGTAGAACTGCCTGACATTTAGGTAGGCAATTACATTCTTAATCAACTTCTTCAATACACAGCAATAGATTTCTTGGATGTGCTTTAAGGCTCCTTATTTGGCGTTTCCTGTTTCGCAAAAATACTTCAAGCAAACGTATTTATTTAATTACCATAAACCCAACGTGTGTTGCAATTTTAAACGAGCAAATTATTATCAAAATAATTTCCACAGTATAAATATTCCTCGGAGCGTACGCTAACACTACGAGACCGATAGCCGGCGGGACGCTTCCTGAAAACATAATAAATGTCTTTAATTATAGGTGAGATAATACCATATTTAGATTATAAAGTGACTGCCGAGTAGATTAATAAGAAATGGAAAGGAATAGATGGGATCAAATAAAAGAATAAGTCATCCCACATGATGGAAAACAAGCAGGATAATAATGATGCCTATGGTGATGATGATAATCATAATTTTCCTGCTTCACTGGCGTCATAATGCGTTAAGAATGGCATTATGCAGATATAGCCAATAATTTAGCGCTATAAAAGGGATCGTGAGCGTTCTGATGCCATTAAACGTTAAGCAATAACTCGGATGGTGGTTTTAACGTCACATTAAAGGATTTTAATTCTGTTGGCTACACTAACGTACACGCAGATGTAATAGAAGCACCATCCATTATAAATCAAATCCTATAAATGTTTATCAAGTGCCTTACACGTGTTGTTAATAATAACTTTTCTTACTAAACTTATTTTTAAAATATGTAAACGAGAAATGTTATAACTATTATCTACTAGCATAGATTAAAATGTTATTTTACATGATTATTATTTCTATTGACCATCCATCTAAAACTCAAAATGTTAAAATAGAATTAATAAAAAGCAAGCCATCCAATTCGGTCTTCATCTCAAAATTCAAAGTAAATAATATGTAAATCTGCAAATTCTAATTCAAAGCACCATGCCAAATAAAAAAAATATTATTTATTTTCAATCTTAATCCTCAGTATTTCTTAAAGATTATTAAAATTATATTACCTAAAGTATTAGCCAGTTTTCTAGTATGCGTGACATTCAGGTACTTCTTCACAATGAGCATATCTGTGAACCAACTGAAGAAGAAGTTGGTGAAGCACATTACGAAGAACGGCAACGCGGAGAGAAGACCATTCTAAGAGTTAATTAAATACGAGTTAAAGCTTTTATTAAACTTACTTTGTTCGTCAGTTTTTTATCATGTATTATGTAGATAGAGATCAAATCTAACAAGCTGAATTAAAACTTCCTCTCATCCTACGGAGCTGAAATTTCACAAATCAATTTGGTATCGATGACACTGCATTTTTATGATAATTGTGACAGACCCTAAGCTTAGGGTTGGCTTCAGACCAGGGAACTTCCCAGTTGTCAACAGCAAAAACACGGAATTTGAAAAGCCTGTTTTTAAAAGTATTTTTAAACTATTGATTATATTTTTTTGTTAAATTACAATAGTAAAAAATACATGTAATAAAATTTTCCGAAATATACTTCTGATATCTGAATGAATACTTTATTATTCTTCAACTTGACATGTTACTTTTCTGTCAATGCCAATACTCACAGACTTAATGTTGACCCCCATGACCTTATCCATGTAGGCAGGTACTTCTGAAAAGAGTGTAAGCTGACCCCACGTGGTCCCAATATGGGCAACGATGTTCGCATATAGACCGCGGCAACGCAAGATCTTACTCCAGGGCACCGGTCTTCGTTTCTGGGAACGAAAATATTGTTTATTATCGGGAACATGTTTATCATCGCGTGTTTTAATCAGTAACATCGAGTAGGTTCTCCAAGTACGTCACAAGGGCGAGTAGCCTAAAATCTTTTAAAACGAGACTGAAGTTGTGGCTTATCGAGCAGACGTTCTATGGCTATGAAGAGTTCTGAAATAATAAATCTATGATTATTAAGTATATAATTAAACTTATTTTTTATTTAATAGGTATTTTCTGGAGCTTAACTCCATTAGAATTGATTTTCATATATAAGTCCCGAGTATGAAAATTTATGGAGAGTAAAATCAAACTTTCTGTGTTACATTAGGGCCGTTATACGTTAGGTATTTTATACGTTACTGATCAGTAACAACGCCAATCTAATAATAATAATGTTGTTACTGATTTGACAATCGCAAACTAGATGGCGTTGTGACTGATTTGACTATCGCAAAGTAAACTAGTTGGCGTTGTCGTTGTTACTGATTTGACGATAACGTCATGTATTTTATAATCATTCGTAAGGAGTAAAGTCCAGTCGTGCGACGGAGCTGACACATACAATTTTCTATTGGTAGTTATATGCATTGAGTTGCAGACGTATCGTAATTCGTAAGCAAATTGAGCAAGCGGTGTCCATACAACTACTAACACTGTTCACATAAGAGCACGAAATAGCGATATCTTGCGAGTGCGCCTGGGAGAAGGAGATGGATATAGGAGGCCTATATACAAGTATAGTTTATGGAATAAATAAAAAATCTCGTCCCACTAGAATCTCCAACACAAATGCTGATTACGCATTTTCTAAATTATTTTAGTTTTCCATTAGACATCATTACTCTTTACCTTGCTTCCGGTCTGTCCTAATTTTTCTTCAATATAATTCCTTTCCTCAAATGATATACTCCGATGCTTAGCTGGAGTATCAGCGATCAGCCACCAGATAAAACCACCGACAATTCCACAAAGGATCCCATAAAACCGGAAAACACCAGGCCAGCCCAAATATGATGAAGCGATAAAACCAGTTATTGGGAGACCCAGTACTGTGCCTATAGCTTGTCCTGTTAATGATAATGAAAATAATCAAATAAATTAGCTGATATTATTATATATTACATTTAAACAGAATTAACCAATATTTTGAAAAAACTGGTATAAGGACCAACTCATTCATTAAACTCAGAAGCATTAAATTTTACAGTAACAGGATAGTAAATTACATTTGTATTGATTATAAGCGATAAGCAAGGCAGTCCAAAGTGAAGTTTAGAATTGGAAAATAATTTTTAATGAAATCTTTAATTTTAATGAAATTTTTAATGAATAAAGCGATCTTCTCAATAATTCAATAAATATTCAGCAATATAACGTGACCTTAATAATAAATTTGCTAGACGTTAAAAATTAAAGCACGGTAGTAGACCATTACAAGCACCCAAAAAAAAAACTTTTTACATATTTCTCGCTTAATACCGAAACAAAACGAAAGGTTGGTCCCAAATACATGAAGTTTGCAAACAAATTACACGTCTCTGCGTATATTGAAATTGTGGCGTTGGCGAAATAAAATTGTTTTGTAAAAAAATGCCACTATAGAAACTTGATTATCGGAGGTCAATTTAATATTATTAATCATTTCAATATTATTAATGGAAATTCTACAGTTCAACATAAAGATTTTGATAAAAAATTTCAATCATCTATAATTATTTTGATGAGTAAAAATAAAGTTATTAAAAATAAGAAAGTAAAATAAATTATGAAATAAACGAGTTTGTTATTTTATCACTTCACACAGTTTTACCTGCAAAAATTATGGCCGCTAATCTTCCGCGTTCTTCCAGAGGTGCCCATTTTCCCAAAAGAGTGTGTATTCCAGGCATGATAAAAGCCTGTCCTAAGCCTTGTATTATCCTACAAACCATTATTAGTATCCAACCTCCCTGTAAAAATAAATGGCTATTTTGTGATATAATGATACAGAGAGGTACACTTATAGGGGATATGGAAGGTCTTTCATTCATTCTATTTATTTTATCTCCATACCCTTGTATAAATGCTTTCTCATTCTTTCTTTTTCTTATTCAGGTTCCACTACCGTATCACTTGTTTCTTCGTATTTCCTTCTCAATTCATATCAGACCGGGGTGATCCTTACTAAGACTGGTTGTAAATTCGTTCGAAATGACGTATTAATCTGTATCTATTTAACGACATAAACCGGGATCGATAGCTTAACGTACTAGAACTTTCACAATTCGGTAATTTCATTTAATAGTGGCTTTACACAATTGGAGACGATATGCGATTACGGATTGCCACGATATCGGTGACGATTTTTCATCGGCTACAAGGGAAATCCAATAAGTAGATAATACAATTATAGAAAATTGTAAGAGTAGGTATCTTATTTATTGGATTTTGCCGAAGTACACACGATTATATTCCCACACAATCGTCGCCGCCAGTTGTCGGCGATTGTTTGGATGCGTCTAATTGAAAATGAAAATGAAATACTATACTATACTATACTACAATACTATACTATATTAAACAATAAATTCTTACGTAGAAGGCAGCCCAGGGCAAAAGTATGGACATGACGCAGTTTACAAAAAGAGCAAAGGCCAGGAGATACCGGGCTCCAAAATAATGAACCAGCTGCCCGGCTGGGACCTGCAGGATCATGTAGCCCCAGAAGAAAGAAGATTGAATTGTATCTTGTATTTTCTTGTCCCATTTGAACTTCGGGTACTAGAACAAAAAAACATTATGTGAGATCTGTGAAGGGAAATCCTTTGTACACATTTTTAGGGTTCTGAAGTAAAATTGGAAACCCTATGATAGAAAACTGTTATTGCATGGATATACATATTTATTAAAACTCAAAAATCGTAGAATAAGATATTGAAAAACCTTTTTTTTTCAGGGTACCTCTCCTACAGGTAACGTTGGGATGAATTTTTTATTCGTCGCGCACCCTATAGTGTGAGATATCGTTAAAAAGGTCTTCTAATAATATAATATTATGGGTCTTTTAAGACCATTTTTTGAATTAGGAGTCCGTTTGCGAAACATTTGGCTTTAAAGTGCTAATTTTGGTTACAGTCAAGTGTCCCCCCTGCTGGCTAAACGGTAGGAGTTGGCTATATTATCATAAGTAGTTAATGAGTAAAAGTCGAAAACTTACTACTTCCGAAGCCTACATTGCGCGTGGCCTGACACGCATTTGCTTGGTTATTTTACGAATCATAATATTAATGTGTTTCTATTCAAAATTCAAATATTTTATTTGAAATTGGTTTGGTTTATACACACTTTTTAAAAGTCATGCAAGCTACGCCAACGCTTCAACGGGTGTGCAACATTTGATAGAATAACACTACTAAGGATCCAGTGAACGATTATATGCTACATATTATTATTTAGTTCATTGTAAGGATCATTTTACCTTGCCCGGTTTTTAAGAATAATGGAGGCACGTAGAGGTCTGATTTTTCGTATAGTAAGAGTATAAACTCTCCATATAAATGGAAAAGAAGTGCAGAAAGATTTTGTGAATACTAAGTTTTAAAATTACATTTATTAAAGAAGATAGAACAGTTAAAAATGGCAATGAGAATTCACTCTCTGACACATTGAATTACGGTCAAATTTCGACTGTAGAACGGGCATCTAGTTAAAATAAATACTTGTTCTAGGGTCGTGACTTTATTATAGAGTTAGTTACTGATGAGTTGGTTAGCTAGTGTTAATTATAATAATCATCAATCAAAACAGAAAATTTTTACCAGCTCGGAAGGCAAAGCACATTTTTATGTACTACAATATAATATTTGTTTTAATGAGAGTGGTGAAAACATTGTTAATACACAATTTTATTGTTACCTATAATTTTAGCCAAAGATAAATTAATTTGATCACTTTAAAAATTTCCATGTACACCGGTGTTTTTAAACTTAAATTAATCGTATTGGTTACTTTGGATAAGCTTAGATAACAATAGTAATATAAAATTACGGCATTATGTTTGTGTAGGATGGTTTTGTGATTCCATTATTCGTACAGAATAGAATCAATAAATCAATGGCACTATTAAAACAGCCTAAAAATTATGAATAAAACATAAGTAAATACTTACAGGTGGTGCAAAAAGTAAACCGCTGACATCCTCTTCTTGTTCAAAGTTCGGAGTATTATTAATACTATAATTTGTACTATTAATGCCAGAAAACTTCATACTAATGTTTTGTTCTAATACATCATGAGTATTCCCAGTCATGGCTACCAGCGTAACGCCCATGTAAACTCGCATACTGTATGCTGTAGTGACACAACATAATAGCATTAAGCATTGTTGATGTCTGTATCCCCAACCTAGAAATGAGGGAATAATCATAATAATTATAGAACTAGTAACTGCCCTCACTTCCTTTCGGGAAACTAATCCCATTACACAGACAGCCTAAACTCGAGTTTTGATAGTTGGATGGTTTGGCTATTTTCAGGATGAACTTAAATTCATTTGACGACCCGTGTGGCGCAATGGTTACCATGCTGGATCGCCACGGCAAGGGTCCTGGGTTCGATTCCCAGCGAGGCGGAAATTTGAATGATGAGTTTGAATTTCTGTTCTCGGTCTGGGTGTGAGTGTCCTTGTCTTGTGTGTTGTCCATGGCACCCACGACACAGGGAATCCTAGTGTGGGGCTATGAGTGTGAAGCGTTATTTATTATTTATTATTTTGACAACAAGAATAAGTAATTAAAAGTTCAGGCTGTTATTGAATAAGACAGATAAAGAGGTCAAGTGTTGGAGCGAAGTAACTTATTTTAAATTAATAAATTGCAAACATTATTTATTTCAACAGAAAATATCTTGAACTCGCTTAGTTTGCATGCAAACTCTGTAAGTGCTCTCTCACATTCATCAATCAGAGGTTGAACGTAAAAGTCATAAATTAATTAATAATAGGATGGGTATAAAATCATCTACATATTGATTCTACATATTTTAAGACATTTTACTAAAGGTTACCTTTATACTGCCTCTCTTCAGTAATATCAACTTGTAAGTTTTTTTCCCCATTAGTTATTCTGTTATATTCTTCAGATACCATATTTTATAATGATTTAGTACAAAACACATTTGTAAACTATTGACTACATGTACTAAGTGTGTACTTTACAATGAAATAATTCTCGTTTGCAAAGCGGTAACATTAAACCATAAATATGACAACTTTATCTTGTTCAAATAATTTACTTATCTGTATAAATATATAATACAAATAAGCACAAAATTCCGTTACATCATTTTTCTAACGAGTTATCGGATATCTAGACTAAGTGAATGAATGAGTAAATAAGTGAATGAATGAGTAAATAAGTGAATGAATGAGTAAATAAGTGAATGAATGAATGATTAATGAATGAGTTGTTATTTGTTTTGACGGTTGTCATTTGTTTTAACTATTGTCATTTGATTTGACGATTGTCATTTGTTTTGACAACTTGACAACTTGTTTTGACAACAATTTTGTGTTGGATAAATCAACTATCTAACATAAAAAGAATTTTTCAATTCAAACCAGTAGTTCCTGAGATTATTGCGTTTAACCAAACAAACAAACTCTTCAGTTTTATATCAATACTATAGATTAGAATACTGTACTGACGTGAATAAGAGACGACAAAAGTTGCCCCGCTTTGTGGTAAAGCTTTACATAATGCTTTTTATACTTTCAATATTATATCATTATTATTCAGTTACTAATATTATTACTGGTATTGTTATTTTTCTTCGAAGGCAGTCTGGCTACCTACCCCACTACTGCTCGGGTCCGCCGCCAACCGACTGGTATTCTTCTAGCTTCTAGCTACTAGGGGCGAGACCCAGTTCTCTTTCTCTTTGTTCCTCATACACTTTTACATATAAAAAATATTTTTAATATCAATTTATTTTTAATATCAAAATAATTAACGATTAATTTGTTTTATGATAATAGTTCACAGGTAATCTAGATTCTATAATACCTAAGCATAAAAACTGCCTAAAACAAATTAGGCCGACAAGCGGTCAATTTTTTTTTAAATCAAAATCTTTTATTCATATACGAGTAGGTATCACTGATACACTTATGCACCTCATTTTTTTAATCTACCAGCTTTTTGGAAGGGTGCTTAGTCATGGAGGAGAAGAAAATGTTCTCTTATTAATTTCATATTCTTATTATTTTCGTATTTTTTGTCAATTATTTAATAGTTATTCTGCTATTCCGGCCGATGCAAATCCAATAAATTAAAGATCATTAAAATCGGTTTAGCTATTTTTGAGTTACAAGTGATGTAAATAACACGACTTTGTTTTATATCCCGTATATTTATTTGACGACCCGTGTGGCGCAATGGTTACCATGCCGGATCGCCGCGCCAAGGGTCCTGGGTTCGATTCCCAGCGAGGCAGAAATTTGAATGATGAGTTTGAATTTCTGTTCTCGGTCTGGGTGTGAATGTCCTTGTCTTGTGTGTTGTCCATGGCACCCACAACACAGGGAATCCTAGTGTGGGGCTATGAGTGTGAAACGTTATTATTATTATTATTATTATCTGAGAGAGAGAAGGAGAGGGAGAAGAAGACACGCATACACAACGTTTAGTTAAAAGTATCATAACATTGATTTGTTTGGCGGTACAAAGTTCGCCGGGACATCTAGTTAGTTAATTATTAAAGATCGAGTGGACGTATAGCATGTTAAAGTAACCGGATGAGCGAGCTTTGCTCGGTTTAGTGTTGTTTAACAACGCCATTTACTGAAGTAGCTTTAGTATTGCTACTTGCCAATAGATGTCAGGAAGAGTATATTGTAGAAGTTTATCATTGTCTGAAAACAATCGCCCCCGACACCCCCTATATACTAAATTTTATGAAAATCATTGGAGCCGATTCCCAGATTCCAATTATATACATATATGTATATATACAAGAATTGCTCGTTTAAAGATATGAGATTAGATATACTAATAATTAAAGCTATTTTCCCTTAAGTCACGCATTGGTGTATGTGTTGTTGATGGGCGACGGTAGCTTCTTACCATCAGGTGGATCGTCAGCGGGCTTGTCAAATTAATTATGATCGACCTAAATAGTTAACCATTATTTCATTGAATTCCAAGAAATGTATAATTAAGGTTCATTGAAATAAAAAATATAGTACTCAGGAATAATTTATTAGTTACAGTCCACTTTTCTCTGGATGCTCCTCAAGTTTGACTTCCTCCGGTTCTGAAAAATATTTGATTGTAAAATAAAAATTGTGTATTAATTGAAGTGAAACTTCTTTAGAATCGTTGTGATTTCAAACCGGATGCAACGGAAAAAACGACAGGTAAGAGACACAAATACAAAAATGTGTAGGATGAAGCCAGGAAAGAATGAGACAGAAATATTCGTCAGTTAAAATAAATAAAAACGACATCGCGACAGTAAAAATGCTAAGTTGTATTCATAGATGGCGCGAGGAATAAGATAGAAGATTCGTTTTATTGCTAGATAGATGGCGCTAGCTGCTCATTTTTCTCTTCATATTATGTTAAGAGATGGCGTTAGTTACCACTGTTATATTTTTCTTATGTTCGTGGTTATCTTTTAAAAAGTGCTAAGTTGTATTCATAGATGGCGCGAGGAACAAGGTAGAAGATTCGATTTATTGCTTTTTCATCTCATTATCTTGAAACCAAAATTTTGGAAAGTTTCACTTCTACCACGTGTGAATTGCACACATTTTAATTTTTTATGTTTTTTTTCATATGACGTATTTATTCTTTATTGACTTTTTTATTATTTCTTTCTTTTTACTTCTCCTTCTTTTAGTTTTTCTTTTCTTTTAGTTTTTCGTTTTTCTTTTAGTTTTAGTCCAGGCGACGCCGCGACGCGACGATGACAACTTACTAGGTATCGCGTGTTGTTTGTAATTGTGTCTCATCTACTGCATTGCATTTCTACAATACCTATTCAGAGTCAGGCGTGAAAACTATTTACTACGTTAGACTAATCATCTAAGGTTCAAATACAACTAAAACGATAAGTATACCGTTTATATCTTCGCCATCATTCCAGCTTTGAATCTCGACGGACATGAAAAGCACAAAGAATGCATTGGCCGCGAACGAAAGACCAGCCATTAATAGGAAGACGATTCTCCACTGATATTGGTTTTTCTGTAAAGACAAATAATAATAATAATAAACTTCATACACTCACAGCCCCACTCTAGGAATCCCCATGTCGTGGGTACCATAAACAACACACAAAAACAAGAAGAGACCAAAAAATTTATTTAAATTCAAATCCATATTTAAATCCAAATTGCTGCCTTGCTGGGAATCGAACCCAGGACCCTTCGAATTCCGGCATGGTAACCTAATTGCAAAATCGCCACACAAGTCGTCAGTCTCTGAGTTAAATAAGAGTTCAAGTATTGGTTTTTAAATACAAACTGAGCCTTGATATGGCACTATTAATTTTGAATTCTAATTCAGAATTAATAACCAACCATATTCAATATCAAATGGAAACTCGAGATGAGAATTCAAAAGTAATCACCAGTTATTTGTGTACATACATATTATTATTTGTTTTATTTAAGGTTGGAAAATACATTAGTTTAAACTACAATATTATGCAGATTTAATTCATTTCTGCCTATGCAATCACCGATTTCCTTATCCGTATTATATTATAGTGTGCATGGAAGCTGACTGGTAATAAATTTTGTTATAGCATTATTAAAATCCTTGAGTACAGGCAGAAAGCTCAACTGCTGCTTATCTTTTACGTCACACTTCATTTCATAGGATACATTTTAGAATGCATGGGCGGGATGTTCATATACAATGATATTATAAAGTGTAATCTACAAAATTATTTTTTATATCCCTGGTATTCTTTCTTTAGTTGTAATTGTTTCCATATGATTATTATTATAAGGATATTGTGTGGATCTAAACGTCAAGAGTGAATAATCGTATACTATATTAGTGATTTTTTCATTTACTTTTACACTGACACTTATAATTAGATAAGATTGTATTTGCATTGTCTTATAACAATAAAGTTTTAAAGTAAAAAATGCTACTCCTCTTAACGAATTACGTGATAACTTTATGTGCGTAACAAGATAGCTTATCAACAGCTATTATGAGATTCATTATTTGAATTTGATTGTTCTGAAAATGAAGTACAGAAGCCGCTTCCGCTACAAACATGTTTGTCTTTGATACTAACCACATCAGTCACAATGCAGGAGATGACCACGGGAATACAGATGATCATGCTATTGCAGAGGGTATTGCCCAACGCCATTAATGCACCGCTGTAGTTTGGAGCAAGGTCCATGTAGTTCACCTGAAAACCAATAATTTGCTTCAAATTCGATGCATCTCAGCTTCCGCTTCCATTGCTAATGATACATGTTTAGTGGAAGTCAAATTAAAATCAAATGAAATTTCTTAACTGAGAATACATACAACAAAAGTAGATTATTTTTGGAGTGGAACAATTACTTAGGTCTATAAAATAGCAAATTCAGTTAACATTAAAAACTTTAAATAAAAAACGAAACGTTAAAATTAAAACAAAATGACTTAAAAAGTGAAAAATAATTTAATGATAGACTGAAATTCCTACTTATTCATGTACTTAAATTATTATATTATTTTATATTTTATTAAAATGTTACTAATATAAATAAATAAAATAAATTTACACTTAAATGGTGTATTAATGACACCACATCATCACTAGCATGTCTAGCATGTTACATGAAATACCCGTAGCGATACTTCTGAACATACTGACGTCACTCACCAACCAGCCGGTGTGACCTGCGGTGTGGCAGGCCAGCGCGGCGGTGAACAGAACGACCGCTAATATCGGGTGTTGGGTGAATGCCATGGCAGCTATACACACCGCTGATCCGACGCCCCCTAAACAAAAACATTTCTTTGAATTCAACAAACATATTCATGTTTATATTATTATTGGTTAGTATAAAATAATATAATATTAAAAAAAATACTTTCCGGGAGTTACAGGCTACATTCACTTTGCCTGTAAATCAACCTTCCTGCTCCCGGTGTATCCTAGTAGCACTAAGGACGAGACCTTGACGCTAAGTTTCTCGAGATAGTTTCGCAACGTTGCACTTTCTACCACCTCACCGTCCAGTTTAATTCCGACAGTACCTATGCATGGTAGAAGGATTTTGTACTCGCCTGGTACCATTATCCTTTTCCCTCTATACCTTGCTCTTTTTGATCAGGAAAGCATTGATGCCTTTAGTCTTTCCGATTTCTATAGGTTGTGAGGAGAAGTTACAATTCGATGGCTGGCCTGTTTGTATGTCAGCTTTCACATCATAGGAATTGTTTGAATGCCAAAAACATATTTTTAAATAAACAGACCTATGGTGTTCGAAACTATCCTCGCGTTTCTTACGGACAAAATTTTTCGATTGGTGCAAAAATCTGAGAGATGCCCGACTATTATAGTTGCTACTAACGTAAAGATGTATGGTAGCGATGAAAGGATTCCACTCTGTAATCAAGGAAAAAAAACTTGAGTTACACACACAGAAATAGAATGAATATATGTGTACGTGGTATGCATTTTTCAACTCTACCTAATTGGTTTGATGCTCGTGATATCTTTAAATTGTAGTGAGGCTCATTTATTTCTCAAAGCACAACATTGTATTAAGAACTGAAGAAGTGTAATAGCGAATGAAAACTAGGTACGGATACTAATAATAAGTACACTTCTGCAGTGTTAAATACGAGTAATTTACTATGGTCCTGCCATAAAACAAAATAACTGTTTTGTTCAACGCAATACTTTTTTGTAACATTAAATTAAAATAAATAGGTTATATAATACACCGGAATTTACTAAAGATTGTAATATTATTATCTTATGAACTAGTTATTACATAGCAAACCAAGGACACCACAGCAGTTCTTATGAGTACGTCAGAGTAGCAGGACAAACAATTACAGTAGCTTTTCTTGATAACAACTGTATACAATCATAATATTTGCTCACGCAAATAGAATCTTTATCTATGAAAACTGCCGATATAATTATTTTCACAGGTTTTTTAATTATTTTGTATTTGAAACAGTAGCTTGAAATATTTGAAGTTTTAGGAATAAAGAAAATTTCAACGACGTAATTAGTGTTCTTTCACATATCTCGCATTGTTTCACTGTTAACAATTTTCTATTAAATGCAAAAAAAACTAAATGTATAGAGTTTGTACTACCTCATGTTAAAAAAATCAACAAATCTCTTAAAATAAACAATGAAACATTGAATATGCAGTAATCCGCGGTCTTTTTAGAGATAATCATAGATAATAAACTTCAATGGGGTCCACATATAACAAATCTCGCGACTAAACTCGGTAAAGCTGTTGCTCTTAGAAAAATAAAGCAGTATGCAGTATAACTGCAACGATGGTTTATTTTGCATGTTTCCACAGTATTTTGTCGTAT
This sequence comes from Thymelicus lineola, assembly GCA_963932265.1. NCBI lineage: Eukaryota > Metazoa > Arthropoda > Insecta > Lepidoptera > Hesperiidae > Thymelicus > Thymelicus lineola. Next base: position 341,758 of record OZ010692.1, on the reverse strand, counting down.
ACCATCTTCATGTTCAACCTGATTCAACGGCGAGCTATTCGTCTTGTCGACGATCCCATGCTTATAGACGCTTGAGTTGAGCTCTCTCTGTGTATCTTTCGGCCATTTGAACTTCCTGTATCGGTGTTCCCTCTAAACTATGACATGGAATCCTTCAAGAAGCGGGTCTATCATTTCTGATCTGTGATCTGGGATCACTTATCATCAGGTGACCCGTTTGCTCGTTTGCTTACATAAGGCATAAAACATATATAAGAAGAATATTTAGGAATTGGGACGTTGACTATATTTTGTAAATGTTACACGATGCATGAGTACCTAATATAATCCAATTACTCGAAAATTTCATTTTTCAAAAAGCCGTTTCATCGTAGGCAACAAAACTTTTTATCACGACACAGTTTGCATTTTGAAATCTATGCAAACCTTCCAAAGGCAGTAAGAAGTTAACTTAAATTTTCCATCAAAAATGGCGAATAGAACGTCAAATTAAAGGCCTCAAAAGATTATTAAAAAAAAACTCACACTCTTGATGTTGAAATGCAGAATAGCGTGCATGTAAGTGGGGAACTGTGTTAAGAAGAACACGTATGTAACACCGCTGCCAACGTGACCACTGAAGCACGCCCATGCACGTTTCGAAGTAACAATCTTTTTCCACGGCGTTTTAGCCACCTACATTGAATAGAAAAAGATAAACTATAACACGGTATCAGTTTTGCAAAGTTATATTATTTTTAAAACATTTTAGAAAATAAATTAAAATGAACGATAAGTTGATGCCATAAAATTGTGATGAAAAATTTTAACCTCTTGAAGAGCATCAATAAAATTATGTGACTTTTGAATTTCCTTAATTTTTCTTCATGTAGTTGCAATCATTACTTACTTTCCTTTCCTCGTCACGAAAATGCCCAACTATATAACTTTTCTCCTTTTCGGATACACTTTTGTGATCGGTTGGTTTGTTGGCTCCGAAAATGGTGACAAACAGAAATCCCAGTAGGCACATGAGACCAGTGACCCAAAATGTGGAAGGCCAGCCCCAGCTACTGTCTGCTAGCACACCTCCGAGTTGGAAAGCCACGATTGTACCAAAGCCTGATCCTAATGGAAAACATTAACAATTGTTGCAGTGATTTGCTATTCACAGATATATTATGTTGTATAGTGAAACTTTGGTTCTTCGCAAGTTATCTAATGGACCTTGATAATTATATTTTTATAGCAGTACTGAAACTAAAATCTTAGCAAAGATCGGTTATTGCGCCAACTCTTCTTATCCAAACAGTCATAAAAAAAACTGATACTGTTTTGAAAACTAATTGGGTTAGGTTTGGAAACCAACATAACTCGAGTAAGTTTATCTTCATTGACTTCAGTTTTGTAACAAGATAATGTTTCAAGTGGGGTAAAACTATCGCAACGTGAAATACTAAAAGAAAAGAATGTTCACCATACTCAAATTATAAAATAAAAGTACTGAAAGAACAATGACGGGTGGTGCTAATCTACGGATGCAACGATAACATATTGTTGTTGAAAACATGGTCTGAAAACATTTAAGTATGACCGTATCTTTCAAACTCTGAAAAGTACGATGTGACGATAGTAAATAAACTTTTCTCGATGCTGAACTACAACTTCCGTACCTGTAAACACATAGCTGCTGAGGGTGCCTCGCTCGCTCACAGGAACCCAGTTCGCCAGTAAATTTTGGACTGATGGGTACAAGCCAGCTTGCGTTAAGCCTTGTAACAGCCGACATGCGCATAATACTTTCCAACCACCCTGAAACATAAAAATGGAAAGACTGATCATAATAAGAAATATTATTTTTATTGTTCCTTGACCTCAATACAAGGAGTCTACGTATCATAAATTTTGAACATAATTTTTAAAGATGCTTTTTGCAAATTGGCTTTAACTCATTAATAGCCATCCAATGAGCCCCGTGCTCATCTGTCTTTCTGTAGTCTTTCTGTAGGAGGCCTAGAGCATACTCTCCAACGCTGCTCCATTGCAGATTGTTGGAGTTGTGGAGGGTTTATTGGCCATTAGCCAACCTAAGTGTTGGGAGTTTTCAACTGGGAAATACGGTTTTACGAGCTCTCCGAAGCATGGAAGCGCTAATCCGACTACCAACAGCACTACCTAATTATGAGTTTGAAATGACATTAGTTTTGTAATATATGCAGTCTGGCAAATATTACTAAAACAAAAGTTAATGGGTAACATTTTCAAAACAAGCTTACCCATGCGGTGAGCCACGGTACAGCCATGGGAACCACCCCATTAATCAATAGAGCTATCTGAAGGGGAAGCTTTCCACCATAGCGCTGAACCACAATTCCAGTGGGAAACATCATGATGAAATAACCCAAGAAGAACGCACCTTGCACCATTTCCTGTGTAGATTTTGGCCAATTGTATGTCTGAAAGAGTAAAAGCATAAAAATGTTTTGTTTGTTTTGGAAACTTCACTTTAGGTATTGATATAGAGACAAAACATATTTTTTGTAAAGTATATTTTGTCTTGATGGCGTGTAAATAAATTAATTATTAAGCTGAAGCCATAAAGGTATGATAGTAAGATTGTGCATAAGTATCCTTAAAAGGATATAGAATAATAGATGACACTGTCGAGGGTCTTATGTGATATTATTTGTGAAACCGTTAAATATGTTGGATAATAACATCGGCCATGTTATCTTCATAGTAAATATTATATGATATAATTGTCTTTCTGCTCGGGTAGCAATTTATCAACAAATTAAATTGCTCATGAAATAATTTTCCGATAATGTCGTTAGGGCAAGTAAAGTACAACATTCTGGTTGTTGACCTGCAAGTCCATTAACTCGCCACAAAGCCAGCTGACAAAAGAAGTGTCGACTGCGTCATTTATTTCTTAATTTATTTCTAGGTTACAGCTATATGTAATTAATATGAAGTATTAAAGGCCCAAATCATAATTTAATATGAAGATAATGTTGATAGATATTATTGGTATGGGGATGAAATTATAGAATTTATGTGAGATTTTACCTGTATTCCGTATTTGATTCGTATTATACATATATCTACTTAGAATAACTATATAATTTTGTTATTTCTTTTTAATATTAATATAGGTAAATAATTCATTACATTTTGAGGAAATTAGGAATAAAAATTTAAATAAATGAACGAAAAATTAAAAATTAAATAAATAATTTTTTTTCACGATTAAAGTCACTAATCACTGGATTTCATCATTTAATGACAAAGCTTGATTTCTTTAAAATTATACTTACTCTGTAAACACTCCATACACTTGTTCTATTATCTTCAATAACGACATTTTTAAGTGTAACATTTGTATCCAGTTTTGTTTCTCTTATTTCAAATCCATGCACAGATTTATTATAAACAGTACCTTCTAAGATATTTCGTGCATCTAAACCATGTTCTGTTTCATTGTTAAAATCTTCTATTGCATTAAGTAGTGTTTTGTTGTAAGTTACATTAGTGAATGTTTCTTTGGCTGGCACATCTGTCATTGCTACTATCGTAACACCTAGATGACCTCGGGAAATATAACCCAGAGCTAAGCTTAAAAACAACAGAAAAGCTTGCACATGACGTACTCCATAACCATAATAACTTGGAATTTCCTGTTTTCCTGAAATAGAAATAACATCTGATAAAGTCTATTTGTGCAATTTCAACTCCGTAAGACGAGAGGAAGTACCCCTAATTCAGTTTGCAAGATTTAAGCCATCCATATTATAGTTATGCTTATAATTTAACGAACAACGCAAGTTAAATAATGGATTGTTCAAATAGAATAAAACAATCTACATTGGAAAATTCCAGATTATTTAAAACGTAATCATGTGTTTTGATTTCAATTCAGTGTAAGTTTTACAATATTTTATTCAATAACATAAACTAAATTCATATTAAAAAAATATATTACAAGCAACAGGGTATTTACCATGATGTAACAAAATAGAGGATTGACAATTTTGGCTACATTATCGCTTTTGTAAAATTCTCCTTACTAACCTTTTTCATCTGAGCCTTTTTCATTTTCTGAACCAGCAACCTTTTTATATTGTGTTTCTGTCATTTTATTTTCTATAATTTTTGATGACGTACGTCTGTATTATAATTAAAAGTATAATATTGTTAGAAACGTTGTATCCAATTCATTCAACCGTTTAAAAATGACTGCCAAATTTGGTAAGACTGACTGCTTCCACAGCCCGCAATCCGTCTACAAAAGTAAGTACGCATACATCAAACATAAAATTAAAACGTATTTCTGTGCTTCATACGTGTGTATCCATTATATTAAAAGCAATCTGCAGAAAGGTTATATAATTGAAGATACAGGTAGCAGCTACGTAAAGTATCTACTTTAATGTTATAAGTAATTTTTATTGTGTTTTCGACTTCAGTTTAATAATAGAGGAACTATTATATCAATATTTTTTGTTCTATCCTTCGTCTACGTTACTTTTAACAACACAATCATTATACTTATCTATACCCAGAGACATATTAGTATTATGTTAAATATTTTCAATTATCCTTTATTTATTCTTTTGTTTTACGTAGGCTCTACGTAGGTTTCTTTACCATTCTGATATGTTCATACTTATCATTAGTTTTATTTGGATACATTTACATCAGGCAAGCTCTGCCAGTTACTCATCAGTTAATGGCATCAATTTTTTTACTGAGTTTATCCAATGTGATGATTTTGATGATGATTTTCTTAGTATACTAAAATAAGTACTGGTTACATATAGAAACGATTAATAAAAAATTCAAATTATTCAAGTGGCGCCTCAACTTTAGCTCGGTTTCTAAAAGACCTTCTGCGGTAGCTGATCTCATGTTACGACACGTTAACTATCTAAGTCAAATAAATTTATCGTGTTTACAGCCGCAAAGTTAGACGTCTATTGATTAAATCCACTTCTGAATGTATACCATCATTAAATTCTTCCAAGACTTGCACAATAACACTTTTAAGTTAATGTTAATGGTAGTATACAAAAGAACTGACTTTATTATTCAACGACATGATTTATAAAAGTTGTTCCTACCTTATCACGTGCATTATTATCTATATTTGTATTAAATTTATTGTTATTCTCAATCACTTCTGTTATAATTCTTTGTCATTATTGACATATTTTATAACAGATACAGACAAAAATATAGTTGGTGCAATTGAAAGTGTGTCCATTTTTATGCAAAGAATTCAAGCAAGATCTGTGCAGGACATAATTGTTTATAATCATAATTAATGGTTTCATTAAAATATAGTGTTTGAGAACTTTGTGCGTTTCACTTAAAACACTCGATATAATATTAATAGTCATACACGATATAGAAATGCACAGAGTACTTAAACCCTCAGAAAACCGGGCAAGTGCGTGTCAGGCCACGTGTAGGGTTTCGAAATAGTAAGTTTATCTACTATTACTCATTAACTACTTATGGTTACATATCCGTGATAGTTTTTCTTGTAAATTCATCATTAAACCTATTTTTGAGAATTTTTTCATTTGTCCAACTCCAACCGTTTAGCCAACAGGGGGGTGGGGCAACTTTACTTGAACCAAAATTAGCACTTTAATGCTAAATATTTCGCAAACGAAACCCTAAATCCAAAAATGGTCTTAGAAGCCCTTAATATTTTTAAAAGATATTTTTAGCGATACCTCACACTATAGGGTACAAGATGAATAAAAATTCATCCTCACGTTACCTGTTAAGGGAGGTACCTACTCTGAAAATAAATTTCAATATTTTATTCTATGATTTTGTCGTAATAGATATGTACATCCAGGTCAAATTACACACTTCTAGCATTAAATTTAAGGGTCTCGGCGCTTTCTTCGGACAGACGGACGGAACGCGGATGGACATGACACCCTAAAAAGGAGCTAATAATAATATATTGTATATGTTGAATTTTACATTGTTTTAATACATTCTGTAAATTAATGACAAACTGTAATTTTATTATATTATTTGAATTTTATAATGACTTTTGTAATTTAATATTGGTAATAGTTAGATTTTATTATTTTGACATTGATTTTTATACATTCTTTTATTTATTGACAAACTGCAATTTTATTATATTATTTGAATTTTATAGTGTCCAAGATTTAAATTTATTTTATTATTATTGTTGTTATTGAAAATTAAATGAAATTCTTTTTATTTTTAGTAATTGATGCTGTGATTGGTTTGTAATTTTATTTTTTTATTTTGAATTTTAATTATAATGATGACTAGAGTATTGTAATGTATTTATTTTTTATTGGATGTAATGAGTGAGATAATTTTAACATATTTAAATAATTGTATGTTTTCCACTAACGCATTAGGTTAAGTTCCCTGTAATGTTAGTGGCAAGTTTGTATAAATAAATAAATAAATAAATAAATAAATAAATAAATAAATAAATAAATAAATAAATAAATAAATAAATAAATTCTTAAAAAATCTCTAATAGCTTTTTAACCTCCGACGAAAAAGATGGGTGTTACAAGATTCAAGTGCCTGTGTATCTGTGTATCTCTCTGTGTGTCTGTTTATCTGTGGATCTGTATATCTGTAACATCGTAGCTCTCAAACAGATGAACTGATTTTGATCTATTTTCTTTTCTGTTTGAAAGAATCGAGAGTGTTTTTAGCTATGTTTAACGTTAATAAAATTGTCAGGGGTCTTTGAAGTGAAAACTTCTTTAGAATCATTGTGATTTGAAATACGATGAAACGAAAAAGCGACAGTAAAAAGAGACGGATACATAAATTCATAAGATTTAACGTGGGATAAAATGAGATAGAAAGCATTATACAGTGTTTCTTATGTTCGTGGTTCATTTTGTGTTACACTAAAAAGTTCTAATTTGTATTCATAGATGGCGCGAGGAACAAGATAAAAGATTCGTTTTATTGCTGGATAGATGGCGCTATCTGCTCATTTTACTCTTCATATTATGTTAAGAGATGGCGTTAGTTACCACTGTTTTCTTTGCATCACTATGATCATTACTAAAACCTACAATTATCATCTTCCCGAAATTTTACATTCATCTCATTATCTTGAAACCAAAATTTTTGAAGGTTTCACTTATACCGTGTGTGGATTGCACACATTTTTGAATTTTAATTTAATATTATTTAAGAACTGAAAATTAAGTACGTTCCACACTAGAAGTGACATAACTTACTTTGGTCTTATTCATGCTATACTGGATAACTGAAGCAAAAGATATTTAGTACACAGACCTTTCTTTAAATAGTTTATTTTTGTAAAACAAAGGACCAAGTTCATTAATGAGTTTTGCCACTTATGTGATAAAATTCATGCCTATAATGACTGAAGTAATATTTTATTTTATTTGCTAATATCTTCAGCATTATTGTCTCTTATTTTGCATCACACTGCTCACGTAATAGGATTGTATATAATTAAATCAAATTAATAATCAAATTACGTATAATGAAATAAAAAGTCCTGCTTGGACACAGCCATCCATTGAGACTGTGGATAATATAGGATAGCAATTTCCAGAATACTCTGTATTATTTACTAATAAACTACTAGAGTTGCATTTATTGTTATTAAATAAAATAGCATTAAACAGTTTATTTATTTATTTAAAAATTAATTAGTTTATACATAACAATATTTTAATGGGGCATTTTACTACTAAGCAAACTAAAAAAACTACACAAAAATTAACTTAACGATTAACATTGCACTACTTAGTTATACCACCAACATCGACCTCCCAGTCTATCTCTAATGTTTAGTCTACAGTAATGTTACAATGTATCCTACTCTCGGTTCATAGAACGAGACATCTTACGTTGCATTTCTGCAACTACATCCTTTGTTCATTAGAATAAGCAGTCGATTGTTAACCGCCGATTACAATAGTCTCGAAATTAGTCTTTTGTATTTTTTAAAAGACCTCGACGCTTCCTCAAAACAAATCTGGCGCAGCCGGTAGGATCCGCCGCAATTTTCCAAAATCGAAAGCCGTCTTTACGCGGACGCGGCGGAAGCAAACCAAATAAATAAGATTTTTTGAATGGTGAAGTGCGTGACGTCAGTGGTGCAATCGGCTCATGAAGAACATGGGATTGAGCAGTAAACTGTGAGTAAACATTTTCACATCCTGCTTTATATTCCTGTGTTTTTCCTTTACGAACAAAAATTTTCGTAATTATTTTTCTGATTTTGTTCACACGAATAGATTTATACTAAATTTTTAAATCAGTGTGTTTCAATTATTCTTATATTTCTATAACAATTTACACAAAATCGGTAAATCGTTATAATTATTTTATTAAGTGTGTTTCAATCATCTGAATATTTCTAATAAATAATAATTTACACAAAATCGGTAAATTGTTATACATAATTATTATATTTTATTAAGTGTGTTTCAATCATTTGAATATTTCTAATAAATAATAGTTTACACAAAATCGGTAAATTGTTATACATAATTATTATATTTAATAAGTGTGTTTTAATCATTTGCACATTTCTAATAAATAATAATTTACACAAAATCGGTAAATTGTTATACATAATTATTGTATTTTATTAAGTGTGTTTCAATCATTTGAACATTTCTAATAAATAATAATTTACACAAAATCGGTAAATTGTTATACATAATTATTATATTTTATAAAGTGTATTTTAACCATTTGAACATTTCTATAATTGTTTGCACAAAATCGGTAAATCGTTATAGTTATTTCATAGTGTGTTTCGTTTATTTTAACAATTATAGTTTAATAGTTTATTAATTACCATCGCGGTTAATTATTATAGTTATTTTATAAATCGTGTTAGTGTACCATGGAAGTTAAAGCTATTCCTAAGGAGACTTTGTCTCTCGTTCCTAAATACGACGGGGAAGAGAATTTACTTAATCTTTTTATATCTAAGTGCGAGTATGTGGTAAACGGCAGTAAAATTAAAGGTAATTTGGAACAAGAACTATACCTATTTCATGCTATATCGAGTAGATTAACGGGTAGAGCCGCAGCCTTATTAAGCGATCGACCTAACATTAAATCATACGACGAATTAAAATTATTACTTACTCAACATTTTGGAGATCCTCGTTCAGAAGAATGTATAGCAATTGAGTTGGAAAATTTAAAATTAAAAAGCCAAGAATCATACATCCAATTTTGTCACAGAATACAGGGCGTCAGAAGTTCATTATTTGCAAAAGTGAATAGACTTACCGACGAAGGAGTAAAAGCCGCAAAAATGATTGTATATAATAATACAGCGCTAAATGTTTTTCTGTTTAATCTCCCTGAGGATTTAATTAGAATTGTGAGGTTAAAAGGATGTTCTAATTTGGAAGATGCCCTCAGTATCGTAACTGAAGAAGTAAATTTTAAATTCCAATATGAAGCTAAAAACAAATTAAAACATACTTCAGCCATGCAGCCGCCCCCACCATCAAAGCCTTTACAGATTAACCAGCCTTTTAAACCAACCCTTAATTCAATGCCTAATAATAATTTTAAATTTAGCACTCCACATCAACAAAATTTTAAATTCGGTGTTCCAAATCAGTCCAACTCTAATTTTAATCAAAATTTTGCTGTACCGAAACAGCAAGAGCCCCTGTTACAGAATACTGACGTATCGATGCGTACGGCGCCTATGAGTCAGAATAGGGTTAATGAATTATTTTACATTGAACAATCAACCCCCCGCGAGGAATACATTCCTAATTTTACAAATGATTATGAAGACAATTTTAATTGTTCTACATATATAGAAGACGTTAACACAGATAATATTGGCTCTGAAACAACACAGCCTGAAAATTTTCAGGAAAACGGCCTCAAAAGATGTAGTGCAGTGATAAATTTGAATTATGGTGACAGTGTTCTAACATTACCTCATATTCATATTCCCGAAATTAATTCAAAATTTCTCATAGATACTGGAAGTAGTAGATCTTTTATAAGCCCAACAAAAGCTGATCAGTATTTCCGTGAATTCAAATATATTGAACCGTTTACAGTTATTAGCACCCATGCCCAGACCATGCATAATGAAGTAATACACATTCCACTGTTAAGAACATTTAAAAGCACGATATGGCACAAATTTCACATTTACGATATAGATGGTAGATACGACGGAGTAATAGGATCTGATCTGTTAAAGAAGTTAGGAGCAAATATAGACATGCATAACCAAATGTTAGTAACACATAACACCCAAATTCCAATAATATATAATCCGCCTTATGAGATTAACGAAGAACCTTTTTACTCTTTCAAAAGGGAACTGTATTAGGAACTGTAAATTTTTGAATGCAGCAAGTACTGTACTTAACGGACGAGACAGAGCAACGGGAAGCGGTTCTTAAATATCAGTGCCGATCTTGGTGCGGAATTTAACAACACCCTTCTTAAAGAAATGTTGTGATTTTATAAAGTCGAACTCCATATTGGTACAGCTCATACGAACTTCTTGGGTATAGTCGAGAGGTTCCATTTCACTATAATATAAATTTAAGATTTAAGATTTAAAAATAAGTATGTTAGAAGAGTTAGAATTAAATATTAATAAGTATGTTACACTTAAACAGAAAATTAGAAGTTGTTATAACGTAAAAGCTTTAGATTTGGATTTCTTTGAAGTAGAGTCACAAGCAGATTTCATGTTGAATATCACTGTAGAAAAATATCGGCAGTTGATCCTATTAGTAAAAGTGAGACGCGGTTTATTAAATCCTCTTGGTACGATATAATTAAAACAATAACGGGTAATGACGATGCTTTGATGTAGGAAAAATTAATTCGAGAAGTAAATGCGGGACAAAATGCATTAATTAAGATTATTTGTGATTAAAATAGCTAATTCTACACAAAACAGCTTTACTCAGATAGAAGAGTCAATCAGAGATATTTACCAGAATTTAGACGAATTTGAGGTATTCCAAGTTAATAACAAATTAATTAATCCTTTATAACATTTTTATACATAATTTCCACACACTCTATTTTAGGCCAAATGAAGTTGAAACAGCTATTGCCTTCGCAAAGATTAAAATGTTACATGGATCATTTATAGATACAGATGAGTTAATAATATCATTATTTCAAATGATTGAAGCAACTGAAAACTTAGCGTTTCTCGTAAATATAATACTGTTAAAATTGAGCAGAGTATAGAGATTAAAGCTTTTATAAAACAAAATCAGATAAAATTAATTATGCATATTCCCATGAACAAATGAAACTATTATAATTTGATATCCTTACCCGTCCTTAATAAAAGTAATGATATCATTTCCCTTATCTTACCCAAATATCCATATATCCTTGTGAAAGGGTTGAAAACTAAACCGCTCTCCCATCCATGCCATGAAATTGAGGAAGGCCGATTCCTGTGCTTGGAGAAAGACACTTCACCACTGATCAGAGATGATTGTATCACCGCACTCATGACATTCTCCAAGAACATATCAAACTGCCACCCTGTTCCTGTTATCCTCGATGATCTAAGGGTAGATCTTATACAACCCAGTCGCTGGATAGTCTACGCAAAAATGGAGACCTTACTTACCCAGTACTGCGAAAATGATGTTACGCAAGACACAATCCAGGGGATTTACCTGTTAACCTTAGATGATGACTGCCGAGTGGAGATAAGAGAAATCATCCTAAAGAAACATCAAATGCAAGGAAAGAATGTAATTTATACGAGTGTTCCAGTTGTCAACTTACCCAAGATTCTAATCAGTCCATTGGATAACCTGAAAAGACCTGTTAAACTTGATGGAATCGATCTTTCTGATATCCGAATCCTGAACTATTTACTACAAAAGATGGATATGAAGATATAAGTGTACGTGAAAACTATAAAAGTGAAAGTGTTAACATAGGATTAATTGTGTTCAGTGCTATTATAACTATTTGTATTTTAGTATTAATTGTTCTTTTTATATTCAAAGATAAAATTAAGACATTGTATACTTCTGGGAAGGTTCGAGACAATCCCACCCAGGATAATCTCGAACTTGCGGAGGGAGGAGTTATACCACCAACATCGACCTCCCAGTCTATCTCTAATGTTTAGTCTACAGTAATGTTACAATGTATCCTACTCTCGGTTCATAGAACGAGACATCTTACGTTGCATTTCTGCAACTACATCCTTTGTTCATTAGAATAAGCAGTCGATTGTTAACCGCCGATTACAATAGTCTCGAAATTAGTCTTTTGTATTTTTTAAAAGACCTCGACGCTTCCTCAAAACAAATCTACTTACCCGTTGTTTGCATTATTATAAAGCTAGGAACCCTACTTCTTTCATCTTTTTATCAGTCATTTTAATTTGCCAAGTATTATCTTAATATGTTCAATACTTTAGCATTTGACATTAATGAGTAGTTTAATACATTTATTTATTTATTTATTACAATTTTAAAGATTTGAAGATTTATTTGTCACAAAAAATAGTTTTACTATATATATTATGATCGTAAACAACGACAATAGTTAAAACTGTGTCGTTATTACAATACAAGTAAACTTTACATAATTAATATTCCAAAGCGTTTTCAATCTATGAAATTGTCGATAGATTGTCTTATAACAAATCCAACAGATTTATATGCCTTAGCTGTAAAGGTTCGTATATGTTCAACGAAATTCAGTTTAAGATGCACGACACCGTTTTTGGTCGTTCCTTTGTATCATCCATATGATATTCGTACATCAGTTTATGTCGTGTGCAAGTAAACAATATTACCGAGCACTTAGTTTTATTAAACATGAGTTTGTTCTTTACGATCCATTTGACGACATTGTTAATGTCTTTTTGTAACAGATCACAATCAACTGTGCCTCGAATTTTTAAGAACAACGTACGAGCCGTACCAACTACTTGTACACGTACCGAATGGCAAATCGTTAATAATGATCATGAGCTCGAGAGGTCCAAGGTTCTATCCCTGATTTATTCTAGAAAACGTAAAATACGGCTTGGAGACGTGTCTATTATATTATACTACACATACTGCGTCCAATCACGGAGGTAGCAGAAGAAAAATCGTAGTAGAGAAGGAGAAAATCCGGCAGTTGCAAACTTACGGAGAAGTAGATCATCAACCGTATCAAATGCTTTTCGGAAATCAAAATACGCTGCATCGACTTGGACACTATTATCAACTACTCCAGTATTGGAGCAGTTTGGAAAAATTTGTGTGTGTCTTTTGTCACCCAAGCAAGTGATAAATTATTGCTAATATTTACATTACGTTGAAAAACTAAATATGGTCCACGATACACGTTTAAGAGGCTTCCAACCAACCTTGCATTCGACCAAGAAGCTTACGTCTACATCAAAGAAGTACTTGAAGACGGATCACATGACATTGGATGAATATCTGCACCCTATCATTAGTCAAAGTTACTCGCTGACAGTACAGATACCATACGAGTGGTTATGAGTCTTATGAGTAGAAGCGTGGCCTCCAGATTGCTTTAAGCTTCTCGAATCCAACCCAAGGTTACTTGCGGTGCGGTCGAGGCTATGGCAAACGGATCCTTTTTCCACTTGTTTTTTGGCCGGTAACGCATCGATAATGCACTTTGTATCAACCATTAATTTATATAAGTTTCACAAAAGCAGTTATGGCATATGGTTTAAAACAATAAGCTTGCTTATTAGACGTGTGCTATGCTTCTTCTTCCTGAACTCTGGTTACCATAATATGGTCTTTTTCTTCAGTGACGACAAGAAGTTCTCCAAATCCATTTAGAGCAGTTTCTTCTTTAATTAATATAATATCTTTTTTTTCTTCATCTGCAAAACAATCACACACAATATGAAATTCACAAATTTGATGTATTTTTAAAGGTCAGACTATCTTTTAATTTTTATCTTTTAACCATAAATCGGTGGAATAATCAGTCATATTAAAAAATAACTAATGATAAAATATGTATATATTGGTCACTTAAATTATGATTAGTTTGTCTTTTTACTTTTGATTATGTACATTAAAAAATATTAAACCCAAAGGATTTAAAGAATTCTCTTGTCTTTCGTACTAACCATGTTCTGGTTCTCCATAAAAGTTCCATGGTTGTACAGTTCCTTGCACGAAAATTATGAATATCGTGTTACTGATGATTTGAACTAATGTCGCTACAAGGAAGACCGTTTGCCATTTACTTTGGTTTCCCTGGGAATAAAATATTTTGTTACAATTTATGACGAAAGCACAAAAATATGCGTCAAAAATCTCTAATTCAGTTATTGTTGAGCAATTGTACTGAGTAAATAATACAGTTGAAATATTATTCTACTAAAGCTGTTTTAATTGCAACAACATCTATCTTACCACATCGTTACTAATAACGTTGGAGACGAGTACTGGTACCAGCAACGAGGTTAAATTGCCTAACATGTTACCCACTGCCATTATTGGGCCGGCGAAGTTAGGGGCTATATCTATTTGGTTGATCTGGAACACATTTCGTAATATTATAATAATATCATAAGCATCATTACCAATGTCGATGGTTGGTAGGATTCTAGGTGGACATTAAAACCTAGACACAAAAGGAACTTGCAGCAACCAAAAATAACTTAGCTCAAATACTGACAGCTTATGATATTAAGTTAGACCCGGAAAAAAACTACTAACATGAAATCCAACATGTATTCCCGAATGTGTCCCGATAGAGAGGATCAGCATGATAACTGCAAATGTGATGTCATTTATGTAGCTGAAAGCACACAGGAACAATCCAGATACGACCAGGCCTGGAACAGAAAATTTAATACCATGATAATTGACACCAAAATACCTAGAAGGTGAGGAAATAAGCAAGTAAGCAGTTTTGGTTGTTTTGCTCTAAAGCCCCCAGATGAAACCCGACTAGTCGATTGCCAGCTGACTCAAGTAAAAGGGTGCTAGCTACACAGATAGTCTTCGCATAAAGATAATAATAGCAATAATAATATTAATTACTATTTGGAATATATTATAACTTACGACGTCCTATGTATATTTGCAACTAGGTATATATGATTAGTATTGTATGATTAGTATATATTTTTTAGATCAAAATAACGATATTATGTGTATTACCAATAGTATTAAAAGTTCGTCTGATGTTAGCAACAGTCATAAACTTTTTGTTAGCTGCTTTATCGGCCAGGTAACCGAAGAGTAGGCCTGTGAAGTACATAGCGATGTATGGTAGTGAAGAGAGGAGTCCGTTCTGAAACAATTACAATACCTAAAGTAATTTTGTAAGCCAAAATCCCATATAAAGTCACACACATTAACGACAATAACTAATAATCTTTTAAGTTTAAATAAGCCCCCTACAGTTTGATTTACACTAAGCATATCTCAGAACACTCTCGAAGTAAGTCATATTTCATTAAAAAAACTAGATCAAAATCGGTTCATCTGCCTGGGATATGGAGTGTAAGGAGAACCATCTCATATGGAGGGAAAGTTGCAAAAGTGTCCAGCTATATACTGCAAATAGATGTACCTACCACAATAGCATTGGCGTCCGCAACTTCGATATGAACATAGCTGTTGTAGACGGAGTGAAGTATAATGCCAGTATACAAAACCTCAACTATTTACATAGTCAAAAATACTGGTGTGAGAAAGTGTTTCTTTAAAATATATCCTAGACTACCGCAGCATTTATTAGACGGGTTTTTACGAACACTTTTTCATAACAGAGATGGCTCTCCTTACCTCTACCCTCCATAGTTTGAGAGCTACGATGCTACAGACAGACATACAGATACACAGACGTACACACACGTCAAACTTATAATACCCCTCGTTTTTTCGTCGGGAGTTAATAAGAAAATAAATTGTTACCCACACGTAATTTACTTACTCTTTTAATATCCACACCTAATACTTTGTTCATATACAAGGGTATTTGAGTTAATACCAACAGATAACCGAAGTTGCTGCCAATCTGGGACACCACGATACTCCAAACTGGAGGCGAAGTGAGTACGTGCTTCCATGGTATCTTCCGTTTCTATAAAATAAATCGAGGTAACTATTAAGGGCAGAGACAAAATAGCAAATCGTAATTTAAGTGGTACAAAATGTTCTCCCAGAAACGCAACTACGGATTATCAACGACGGAGTTGATTAATGATAAGTTCTTATTTCATCATTAATTTAATAATTTATTATTCCAATTAGTGTTTTGTTATTTAGACCTTAACATGAAATTGCAATGATCATTAGAAGCATACTCTTTGTATGAATTGAAATATCTATAACATTAAACAAGCAGTAACCTTAGGAATCAAATCCACAGTTCCATCTTGAGTGATAAAGGCTAGTTCCTCCTTGCTGATGGTGGGGTGCTGATGAGGGGAGGCGGCTCCAAACCAACCTAGCAGGCAGCAGGTCAGCAGGCTCGCAGTGCCCAGGAACCAGAAGGTGGCTGGCCATCTGAAGGTTGGACTGCCAGCCATTATCCCGGCTAGGAGGAACGCCAAAATCGTTCCTGATTGAGAACCTGGAAAAGATAATATTATGATAAACTAGCGCTTTCTGGGATACCAAGTACCATTTCTTAGACCAGGTCATGCTCGACCTATATGCTTCAAAATATTTTCAATAATTTTTGCATGAGAGCAACAAATATCCTCAAATACTTTCACATTCATTATATTTCTACGATACACGAATATGCTATTTGCGCTGATAAAGCCACTTGGGTAATCGTTTTCGAGTTTGCCTTCACTTTGTATAGGTAACATTAGGTAATAATTTTAACTGTCTTGATATTATGTCTTTATTATTATACTTAATTAAACAAATAAGACATTGATTAAAAAAAACCTAAAAAAATATTTTGTGCCCAGATTGAGCTTGGAATAAATTAGTTGACGTGTGTTCCAAACACACGTGTGTAAAATAAAATATTAGTTTTATTTAAAGCATACATAGATATATTTATATTTGGAGTCCTATTTACTATTTAAGCCTTACACAATCCCACTCATAAAGTAACTAAACTTTATTAAGGTTCGACAATGTTGAACGCACATATATCCGCATCGTCCGCCCCGGACGCTCCGTATGCGGATACCCTCGCACATATGTCCGGATTCGCCGTACGGATTTTTTAGTATTGCCAACAATTTTTGCAGTTTCTTCCAACCTCTAGTGAAAAACGGTGAAGACGATTAAGATTGATTCAGCTATGGAAAAATTGTTGTAGTAGCCTGCATATTGGCCAAAGAAAGTCAAATTCGAAAAAAAAGAAGATTTTAGGTTCATAATATCAATTTGAAAAGGCAGTTAGTTGAACGGCAAATTCTATACGTTATTTCCCGGCTTGGTGGATGATGGTCAATAAACCTAGATAATTGAAAACTTTAATTTGTAACTTTCATTTGAGGGAAATTAAAACACATAATACTCTTTATTTCTTTTTAGTTTTCGACTTTGTCTCATATTTCAATAACGTAGTTAGTTATCGCAGTTTGAGGAACACCATTTGGAATCTCGAATGTCCGAAAACAATTATATATAGGCATAAACGAAGGCGACATCTCCTCACAGGATTCGTTTACTATGAAACGTTTCTCCTAATGCGTTGTCAAAAGCATCGTGGCATGGCAACACTATCGGTATTTCTGATACCTTCCGTATTTTCAGAAATGCGTGCGGACGGTGCGGATGACATATACCGACGCATCTGTCATCCGCATCGTCCGCATCGCATTTTTGAAAATGCGGAAGGTATCCAAAATGCGGATGACGTCATACGTAGGGCGTGTGC
Organism: Thymelicus lineola; assembly: GCA_963932265.1. Classification (NCBI taxonomy): domain Eukaryota; kingdom Metazoa; phylum Arthropoda; class Insecta; order Lepidoptera; family Hesperiidae; genus Thymelicus; species Thymelicus lineola. The sequence continues at coordinate 323,890 of OZ010692.1, read as the reverse complement.
TGGTACTCAGTGTTGCCATGCCACGATGCTTTTGACAACGCATTAGGAGAAACGTTTCATAGTAAACGAATCCTGTGAGGAGATGTCGCCTTCGTTTATGCCTATATATAATTGTTTTCGGACATTCGAGATTCCAAATGGTGTTCCTCAAACTACGATAACTAACTACGTTATTGAAATATGAGACAAAGTCGAAAACTAAAAAGAAATAAAGAGTATTATGTGTTTTAATTTCCCTCAAATTAAAGTTACAAATTAAAGTTTTCAATTATCTAGGTTCATTGTTCATCATCCACAAAGCCGGGAAATAACGTATAGTATTTGCCGTTCAACTAACTGCCTTTTTAAATTGATGCCATGAGCCCAGAATCTTCTTTTTTTCGAATTTCATTTTCTTCTTCCTCTTCCAATGCGCACGCTATTATAACAGTTTTTTCCATAGCTACATCAGTCTTAATATTTTGCTTTTGCAATCTGAGAATCTGAGTCTGACAACTGTCAGTTGAATAAAGGAATATATTATTATGAAGTTTATGAAAACTATGAAATAATATACATTTAATGGCCAATACTTGACGATTGATAGCAAACTATACAATACAATACAAAAATCTTTATTTCATCTCATCCTCAAATTACACTCAGGTAACATTTTAAAATATGAATAAAAGGAAAAGATATGTAAGTGCTAAGTAATCTGTGGGAAATCTGGTGTCTAAGCCTTGACCTGTATCTTAGTACACCATACCTAAACTATAGTATACCTATACACGGAAATAAATTGACACAGAACTAGTGGGATTTTTTCCTACTAGTATTGTCAACAGGATTACTAACCAAGACGAGTGGGAATAAACGAATGACATCGCACCGTTTTTCACTAGAGGTTGGAAAAAACTGCTAAAATTGTTGGCAATACTAAAAAATCCGTACGGCAAATCCGGACATATGTGCGAGGGTATCCGCATACGGAGCGTCCGCTGCGGACGATGCGGATATATGTGCGTTCAGCTCAAAGGTCCGGAACAAAGTAACAACGAAGACAATATTGACACTTCAACTTATTTTAGCGACGCAGAACTCAATATGGGTTTTGTAAAACTTTTAAACTAAATTAATTGACATGGAAATTTGTAGTCGCTAAGCAGGTACATTCTAAATGCAATTGTTAACTCTACGGTAACAATTCCGTAAGTAACTTCACTAACATTACGCTAAACAGAGCAAAACTTTACCCCAAGCTATTTTGTATTACATTCCCTGATTTCCAATTCGTTCTACGTGAGAATCTGAATCGAATTGCAACATTTATGAGAAAGTTTAGCATGACTCTGTATGGCTTAAAGCTGCGCATATACTCGTCGTGTTCGAGTTTTGCAAATTTAATAGGTTATAGTTTTGGTTTCGTAATACGAGTAGTTCTGGAAACTAGATTAGTCTAAATGACAAAATTTAATACAATTTGTGCCACTTGTGTAGAAGCTGTTAGTTGAGTTCGTTATTAGTTTGCTCTGTGCTTTGTGTGCTTATGTGTTGCATTATTTTACTTTATCTGGGGGCACGGCAGTGCCCCCGCCAAGTCGAGCAAAAAAAAGCGGCACGGCCGTAACATCCTTTTCTCGAAGCAGTTCAGGCCATTTTCAAACCCCTATAACTTCGTTATGAATAAAGCTAGGAGCTTGAATTTTCATTAACCAGACAAGCATTGTATAAGCACGATATATTTCAAATTTCTATCAATTTGAACCAGTAGTTTAAGAATTATAACTAGTCAAAGTTTCTTAATTTTGTCACTCACTGACCGATCATCAAAACTCTAAGGCACTTCTAACAGACATCGAAGCTTCAAATTTTGAACACAATTAGGGTTTAGTATATAAATCAAGGAAAAACTAAAATATTTTGCAATTTCGGTCCAGTTTTCTAGATAAATTAACTGCATAATTAACTTTGTAATCTCATATAAATATAAAAGATTACAAAGTTACATTTGCAGTTACCGAAACAGTGTACCTGTATTATGTATAACATAATGGAATAATAGGTGTAAATAGATACCTAGGTATATTATTATGTTCAAAGGAATGAAAAAGCAAGAATGGGACATGTCTTATGGAGTTGTACCAAAATCCCGCAAAATATTTACAATACACTTTACAATTTTTAGCCGTAGTGGGGCGGCTTAGAATACTAACCCCAATCCCACGCCGGATGGGTGTCGTAAAAGGTGACTAAATCCAACCCGCTTGTGGTAGGGCCCCTCGGAGGGATTGTATTGGTAGTATTGATTTTAATTGCTAATTAATACCATTATTGCTATTATATTATTGTTTCCCCATGGGCACCGCCTGCATAGCAACCACCCTCCTTCTAGAGTCAACCGTGAAATGTTTTCTAACTGGTTTCGGTTGCAATGTCGGAGAGCCAGTCTTCTTCTTCTTTTCCTTTCCCCCCGTCTTTTATACATTTTCCTTCCCATTCTTCGTCTGTCACCCGCCCTGGAGAGGTGTTATTTTTTAGGGTTCTCTTGGGTCCGTTAAAGTCATTAACACCTGTTCTCGTGTGGTTGGGCATGATGGACTGACTCGGCGGCCAGGGAGAGCCAATGAAACGTTACCGCTGGTGCACGATTGTTGTAGGGGACCCAAACCCAGGTGATCCCGCCCTGGGAGGCTGTCCCGCCGCCAATGTTAAAAGCCCGACGATTGATTTTCTTGCCAGTTGGGGAGCCGGCTGTGGACGAGGACTTTAATCGTGGGTCGGATCGGGGGTCCTTCCTTCCTTGCCGTCCGTCTATCCTTGCCGAGATAGTTTTTATGACTACACTTTGACTCGGGTAGAGCCGACAATGCACCACTCCTACTTTTCCATTTCTTCCCCGCAAATAAAAATGAGAAAGTCCAAAAAAGAAAAAAGGTTAAAATCAGCGGCACCCCCTTCCACATTTCAAGTGGACTTTTGCAATATCAGGGGCTTACAATCAAACCTCAACGCCGTTCTTTATCACCTTGAAACGGACACTTGAAAGAGACATTCTACCTTAATTTTCCGGGATACAAATTTGAATACAAATTTATACCACACGCCGGTGTGTGTCTGTTTTCTTAAGATGATATTTGTTGTCAACGTCTCGACTTTCTTGAAGGAAGAGACCTGACCACTATCTGCATTCTGCGTACGCGTAGACCATGGCGGCCAAACGCGTGTCTACATCGGCAATACTCGACCCTACGAGCACGTTCAAGGGGCGATCGACTATGTGCAAGAGCAGATCCCCCATGCTGAAGTAGTGGTCCTGAAAGACTTCAACGCCCATCATGTTGAATGGCTAGAATCACGTACAACGGACTACGCAGGGAAATCTGCTGTCAGTTGGTGTCCAGTCCAACCCGGATCCCTGACATTGACGGCCATGCTGCTTCCACCTTGGACCTCCTGCTTACCTCCCACCATAACGATTATGCTGTATCCGTCGAGGCGCCGCTTGGTTCGTTTGATCACTGCCTCGTACGATCTTCGGTATGGTTGGCACGACCCGTTGATCGGCGACCTTGCGCGTCTCGCCGAGTCTGGTATTTCGGATCCGCGGACTGGGACGGTTTGCGGGAATTTTATTCATCTTACCTGTGAAGGCGCATCTGTTTCTCCTCAGCTGATCCCAATGCTTGTACTCTTTCCATAGCCGATGTGGTACTCTAGGGCACGGAATGTTACATTCCAAACTCTGTGGCACTCGTTGGTGGTAAAACCCAAGCCTGGTTTGACAGAAACTGCTTAAAGGCAATAAACCTGAAGCAATTTGCTTACCAGGATTGGGTAGAGGCGCGTGAACTCGGAGGCACCATTGTGAGTCAGCTGAAAAATAAATTTAATGCTGCCTCGTGGTCCTCAAAGAAACAAATCGCCAAGGCAAAGTTCAAGCACATAAACAGAACCGGCAAGAGACTGCAGAGCTATCCGTGTGGTAGCCGAGCGTTTTGGTCTCTAGCCAAAGCCATTCAAGGCAATTTCTGTGCATCGTCCCTTCCTCCTTTGTGCAGAGCAGATAATACCTTGGCCCACACCGCAAAAGGGAAAGCCGAAATACTGGGCACACTCTTTGCGTCGAATTCGACTTCTGATGACGAGGGTAACAAACCGCCTACCATCCCGCAGTGTAGTGAGCTGATGCCTGACGTGCATTTTACTCAGAATGCCGTGCGTCAAGCTTTTTTCCCTTGACATCAACAAGTCGAATGGGCCAGATGGTATACCTGCTGTTGTGCTAAAAACGTGCGCTCCGAAGTTGACACCAGTTTTAACGCACCTATTCCAACTCTCCTACTCTACCGACATCGTGCGGTCTTCATGGAAGGTAGCTTTGATCCACACTATTCCCAAAAAAGGAGACAGGCCAAATCCATCCAATTACAGACCAATCGCCATAAACTCTCTGCTCTCCAAAGTAATGGAGCGTAAAATAAACACCCAACTGCTCCGGTATTTAGAAGATCGGACCACTTAGTTGGAAAGGCCAAACTAGCTGGTAAAGAAATTGGGAGTGCACAATAGAGCTAAGCAGTACTTCACGGTACTTCAGTATGGAGCCGGCTGGCCAAGTGGATCCCTTCAATCGAATTCAACGGCTAACCATTCGTCTTGTCGACGATCCCAAGCTAACAGACGGATTAGAATCGCCTGAGTTGAGGAGAGATGTAGGCTCTCTCTGCGCATTCTACCGTCTGTACAATGGGGAATGTTCTGAAGAACTGTTTGGCTTAATACCTACAGTTAATTTTCGTCACCGCACATCACGTACCAGGTTCCACCAACACTACCTGGATACCTGGCGTCCGTTCACAGTTTGGTTCTCACGTCATTTTCTACCTCGCACGTGTAAACTGTCATGTGGAACAAACTACTTGCATCGGTGTTCCCTCTAAGGCTCTAAGCTATGACCTGGGGTCCTTCAAGGATCTATCGTCATCTTCTTGGCCGGCAACGAGTTGGTGACGCCCCCAGTGTTGCTAATGTCCATGGGCGGCGGTGATCACTTACCATCAGGTGACCTTTCTGCTTGTTTGCCTGCTCAAAGCATAAAAAAGACTATATTGCCCGAAATTGTTAGTATTGATGAAATAGAAGGCACTGAAAAGGAAAAAAGTAGGACTAACTACAAAAAGAAATGAGATGCCATCAAAAACATAACTTGTAAAAAAACCAAGTCTCGCAACTCAGTTCTTCTACCGTAAAAATTTGTGAGATGTATGTAATACCAAGTCGGTTAATTTATTCAGTCCCTACTTTAGGGTCCTTCTGTCTTAAGTTATTACGTAATTAGCTAACCTAACAACATCTTAAATTTACCATATCAATATTAAAAATCTTTTATGTACTAAATAAATAGATTGACTTGGCAATCGCACAAAACAGTCTAATTTAATATGTAATATGTATTACTTGTTAGATACATTGCGTTTTCATGCGATGGCCAAGTCAATCTGTTTATTTAGTACATAAAAGATTTTTAATATTGATATGGTAAATTTAAGATGTTGTTAGGTTAGCTATTTACGTAATAACTTAAGACAGAAGGACCCTAAAGTAGGGACTGAATAAATTAACCGACTTGGTATTACATACATCTCACAAATTTTTACGGTAGAAGAACTGAGTTGCGAGACTTGGTTTTTTTACAAGTTATGTTTTTGATGGCATTTAGCTTACATGTTAATAATTAAGAGTTCGAAAACTAAATAAATGCTTTTATAGTGTCTATTTAGGTCCTAAAAAATATGAGCCCAAACTCGTGGAGCTTACTAGAGTAGTAACTTTTAAGGAGTTCCACTACTCAAGTCCTGACTTCGTTATCAGATCAGCCCCAAGATACGAATTATATTGTCAATACGACAATAAATTTTAGGGTTGAACTTCAAAATCGAGCCGACCGCATTCCGAGACTCGGTCCAGAGATTACTTGATTTCAGATACAAGTATGATTTCGCTTCCACTTGTGGCTATCAAATTTGACAAACAATGAATAAATTGTACAGCATTACCAGAAAAATGCCGTTGTAAAGAGTATAATTATGGCCAATATCATATTATTTGTCATCTAAAATATTTATTTAAATACGTTGCAGTATCTGGGGGCACGGCAGTGCCCCCGCCAAGTCGAGCAAAAAAAAGCGGCACGGCCGTAACATCCTTTTCTCGAAGCAGTTCAGGCCATTTTCAAACCCCTATAACTTCGTTATGAATAAAGCTAGGAGCTTGAATTTTCATTAACCAGACAAGCATTGTATAAGCACGATATATTTCAAATTTCTATCAATTTGAACCAGTAGTTTAAGAATTATAACTAGTCAAAGTTTCTTAATTTTGTCACTCACTGACCGATCATCAAAACTCTAAGGCACTTCTAACAGACATCGAAGCTTCAAATTTTGAACACAATTAGGGTTTAGTATATAAATCAAGGAAAAACTAAAATATTTTGCAATTTCGGTCCAGTTTTCTAGATAAATTAACTGCATAATTAACTTTGTAATCTCATATAAATATAAAAGATTACAAAGTTACATTTGCAGTTACCGAAACAGTGTACCTGTATTATGTATAACATAATGGAATAATAGGTGTAAATAGATACCTAGGTATATTATTATGTTCAAAGGAATGAAAAAGCAAGAATGGGACATGTCTTATGGAGTTGTACCAAAATCCCGCAAAATATTTACAATACACTTTACAATTTTTAGCCGTAGTGGGGCGGCTTAGAATACTAACCCCAATCCCACGCCGGATGGGTGTCGTAAAAGGTGACTAAATCCAACCCGCTTGTGGTAGGGCCCCTCGGAGGGATTGTATTGGTAGTATTGATTTTAATTGCTAATTAATACCATTATTGCTATTATATTATTGTTTCCCCATGGGCACCGCCTGCATAGCAACCACCCTCCTTCTAGAGTCAACCGTGAAATGTTTTCTAACTGGTTTCGGTTGCAATGTCGGAGAGCCAGTCTTCTTCTTCTTTTCCTTTCCCCCCGTCTTTTATACATTTTCCTTCCCATTCTTCGTCTGTCACCCGCCCTGGAGAGGTGTTATTTTTTAGGGTTCTCTTGGGTCCGTTAAAGTCATTAACACCTGTTCTCGTGTGGTTGGGCATGATGGACTGACTCGGCGGCCAGGGAGAGCCAATGAAACGTTACCGCTGGTGCACGATTGTTGTAGGGGACCCAAACCCAGGTGATCCCGCCCTGGGAGGCTGTCCCGCCGCCAATGTTAAAAGCCCGACGATTGATTTTCTTGCCAGTTGGGGAGCCGGCTGTGGACGAGGACTTTAATCGTGGGTCGGATCGGGGGTCCTTCCTTCCTTGCCGTCCGTCTATCCTTGCCGAGATAGTTTTTATGACTACACTTTGACTCGGGTAGAGCCGACAATGCACCACTCCTACTTTTCCATTTCTTCCCCGCAAATAAAAATGAGAAAGTCCAAAAAAGAAAAAAGGTTAAAATCAGCGGCACCCCCTTCCACATTTCAAGTGGACTTTTGCAATATCAGGGGCTTACAATCAAACCTCAACGCCGTTCTTTATCACCTTGAAACGGACACTTGAAAGAGACATTCTACCTTAATTTTCCGGGATACAAATTTGAATACAAATTTATACCACACGCCGGTGTGTGTCTGTTTTCTTAAGATGATATTTGTTGTCAACGTCTCGACTTTCTTGAAGGAAGAGACCTGTCCACTATCTGCATTCTGCGTACGCGTAGACCATGGCGGCCAAACGCGTGTCTACATCGGCAATACTCGACCCTACGAGCACGTTCAAGGGGCGATCGACTATGTGCAAGAGCAGATCCCCCATGCTGAAGTAGTGGTCCTGAAAGACTTCAACGCCCATCATGTTGAATGGCTAGAATCACGTACAACGGACTACGCAGGGAAATCTGCTGTCAGTTGGTGTCCAGTCCAACCCGGATCCCTGACATTGACGGCCATGCTGCTTCCACCTTGGACCTCCTGCTTACCTCCCACCATAACGATTATGCTGTATCCGTCGAGGCGCCGCTTGGTTCGTTTGATCACTGCCTCGTACGATCTTCGGTATGGTTGGCACGACCCGTTGATCGGCGACCTTGCGCGTCTCGCCGAGTCTGGTATTTCGGATCCGCGGACTGGGACGGTTTGCGGGAATTTTATTCATCTTACCTGTGAAGGCGCATCTGTTTCTCCTCAGCTGATCCCAATGCTTGTACTCTTTCCATAGCCGATGTGGTACTCTAGGGCACGGAATGTTACATTCCAAACTCTGTGGCACTCGTTGGTGGTAAAACCCAAGCCTGGTTTGACAGAAACTGCTTAAAGGCAATAAACCTGAAGCAATTTGCTTACCAGGATTGGGTAGAGGCGCGTGAACTCGGAGGCACCATTGTGAGTCAGCTGAAAAATAAATTTAATGCTGCCTCGTGGTCCTCAAAGAAACAAATCGCCAAGGCAAAGTTCAAGCACATAAACAGAACCGGCAAGAGACTGCAGAGCTATCCGTGTGGTAGCCGAGCGTTTTGGTCTCTAGCCAAAGCCATTCAAGGCAATTTCTGTGCATCGTCCCTTCCTCCTTTGTGCAGAGCAGATAATACCTTGGCCCACACCGCAAAAGGGAAAGCCGAAATACTGGGCACACTCTTTGCGTCGAATTCGACTTCTGATGACGAGGGTAACAAACCGCCTACCATCCCGCAGTGTAGTGAGCTGATGCCTGACGTGCATTTTACTCAGAATGCCGTGCGTCAAGCTTTTTTCCCTTGACATCAACAAGTCGAATGGGCCAGATGGTATACCTGCTGTTGTGCTAAAAACGTGCGCTCCGAAGTTGACACCAGTTTTAACGCACCTATTCCAACTCTCCTACTCTACCGACATCGTGCGGTCTTCATGGAAGGTAGCTTTGATCCACACTATTCCCAAAAAAGGAGACAGGCCAAATCCATCCAATTACAGACCAATCGCCATAAACTCTCTGCTCTCCAAAGTAATGGAGCGTAAAATAAACACCCAACTGCTCCGGTATTTAGAAGATCGGACCACTTAGTTGGAAAGGCCAAACTAGCTGGTAAAGAAATTGGGAGTGCACAATAGAGCTAAGCAGTACTTCACGGTACTTCAGTATGGAGCCGGCTGGCCAAGTGGATCCCTTCAATCGAATTCAACGGCTAACCATTCGTCTTGTCGACGATCCCAAGCTAACAGACGGATTAGAATCGCCTGAGTTGAGGAGAGATGTAGGCTCTCTCTGCGCATTCTACCGTCTGTACAATGGGGAATGTTCTGAAGAACTGTTTGGCTTAATACCTACAGTTAATTTTCGTCACCGCACATCACGTACCAGGTTCCACCAACACTACCTGGATACCTGGCGTCCGTTCACAGTTTGGTTCTCACGTCATTTTCTACCTCGCACGTGTAAACTGTCATGTGGAACAAACTACTTGCATCGGTGTTCCCTCTAAGGCTCTAAGCTATGACCTGGGGTCCTTCAAGGATCTATCGTCATCTTCTTGGCCGGCAACGAGTTGGTGACGCCCCCAGTGTTGCTAATGTCCATGGGCGGCGGTGATCACTTACCATCAGGTGACCTTTCTGCTTGTTTGCCTGCTCAAAGCATAAAAAAGACTATATTGCCCGAAATTGTTAGTATTGATGAAATAGAAGGCACTGAAAAGGAAAAAAGTAGGACTAACTACAAAAAGAAATGAGATGCCATCAAAAACATAACTTGTAAAAAAACCAAGTCTCGCAACTCAGTTCTTCTACCGTAAAAATTTGTGAGATGTATGTAATACCAAGTCGGTTAATTTATTCAGTCCCTACTTTAGGGTCCTTCTGTCTTAAGTTATTACGTAATTAGCTAACCTAACAACATCTTAAATTTACCATATCAATATTAAAAATCTTTTATGTACTAAATAAATAGATTGACTTGGCAATCGCACAAAACAGTCTAATTTAATATGTAATATGTATTACTTGTTAGATACATTGCGTTTTCATGCGATGGCCAAGTCAATCTGTTTATTTAGTACATAAAAGATTTTTAATATTGATATGGTAAATTTAAGATGTTGTTAGGTTAGCTATTTACGTAATAACTTAAGACAGAAGGACCCTAAAGTAGGGACTGAATAAATTAACCGACTTGGTATTACATACATCTCACAAATTTTTACGGTAGAAGAACTGAGTTGCGAGACTTGGTTTTTTTACAAGTTATGTTTTTGATGGCATAACTTTTACAGGTATAACAGGTATTCAGGTTTGTTAAACCAGAACATTACAAATAAATGCTTATTATGCTGTTAAAAATAATTGAATACTCTTTTGTATGACTCGTGACTGATTATTGCTTACCAGTATATATGTAAGAGCTGAGTCGTCCCCTCTCACACAGCGGCGACCATCTCGCTAGCATGGTGTGGATGCTGGGAAAGAAGGCAGCTTGCGACATACCTTGCAAGAGCCTGCAAACACAAAGTGCTGGCCAGTTTAACTGAAAAGCATGGAAATATACATTAATATAATAATACAATAAAGAAATACAGGTTATACAGTCGTTATCGATCATTAACTAAGTAACTTTACTGAATTTTTTGGGAGATTTGGTATCCAAGCTGAACCGAAGCCTGTATTTTGGCATACCAGGCAACAGTTCTCCGTAAAGCGGTTAAAAAATTTTATAATAAATTATCTGACTGCGTAAAAAAATTAAAAGGAATAAAAGAAGCCTATTACTTAGGAATGTTTTCAAATGTAATATAATGTAAATGTAACTGCGCCATAGAATTTTTTTCAATCGGAACCCATTCTTCAACAAATCATTATTATTACAATATCCTCCCAAGCAGCCCTGTAAAATGTGAATGGGTATAGTTGTTCAGTAAATTACTACGTATTACAAAAAATGACGTGCATAAGTGTATCAGTGATACCTATATGAATAAAATATTTTGACTTTGACTTTCTTTTAACAACATTTTAAAGTAATTATTGGGCCTGTTTTTTTCTTTTTAGTTTCTTCTGCAGTCGGGTTTAATTATTTTTTATATTTTTTTTTATTTTTTACTTTTTAGCTAGGATTCATTGATTTCTTTATTAGGATTATAAGAGGTAAAATTTTCAATTTTATCATTTCACTAAGGCGAGGAAGGTCGTTGGAACAACTTTATAATAAATCGTTATATATTCTAAACTGTTATTTACATCAAAATCATCAAAATCAGTCAATACGTTTGGTCTCTACAACGCCGCAAAGGAACAAACATATATACATATACTGATAAACACATTACCCTCCCTTGCATCGCGGTCGTCGGGTAAAAACGTAGTCCACCAAACTTGTACTAGTGTTATCCTGATAATAAAATTAACAATTACTCTAGTGAAACAGAACTATTGGTTGTACTAAACGTTAATTCAGTAAGTTCATATCTTACTAGTTAGTAAATTAAAGTAAAATTATGGAGCTTAAGACTTTCATGCCAGCTACTATATATTTATTAGTAACTGTTTGTCCTATATATAATATATTAGGAATCGTCACCAGTCACAAAGAATGATCTGTTCACTTCACAATTAGGTTTTCAACATACCCATATCGGTAGCCAAGGAGTGATTATTGAAAGTACGCCATTAGCAGCCAAAGCAAACATGATCGGTATTTTTCCACCGAGCCTTTGCGCCAGTAGCCCCATCGGTATCATCATCCCCGTGTACCCTACGAAGAACGCAAACAGGATCATTTCTTGCGTTGACTTCTTCCAACTATACGTCTGCGGAATGGTATGATATATGAGGATATGAGGAATTTATTTCTAGAACGCTGTGGAAAATTATATGGATGGATAAATCCTTATGGATTGAAAAAAGTTTATTTATAGTAAATTATTAACACACATATTGGTCACATATTGAAATGATTATAATTAAGATGTTACATAAGATCAGTGTTGTTTTACCCGATAAACATTCCAAATGCTTAAATTGGCAGCAACTTCGTGGCACTCCGTTTGAGTATAATTAAATACTCCAGAAATATTTTCTTCAGCTGATAACTTCATTGAAGCACTGTAGTTGTCTGGCTTTGTGGCACACTGTAAGGGCTGGTGTCGTGGCAATGTGTCGCTGGTCATTGCCACAAGCGTGACGCTGAGTTGAGCTCGCATTGAGTAGCCTATGGTCAAGCTGATGAATAACAGAAGAACTTGTATGTGACGGACCCCCACATTTTTTAGTTCTACTTTAGCTTGAACTGAAAAACAAACAATTGAATGTAAAACCTTGGCTCTGATAAAAAAGGTAGTGTAGTTAAATTGGATATGCTGGTTATCAGAGAAGTAGACAAAACTTATTGAACATTTCCAGGCGTGAGAGCGTAAGAAAAGTCGTCAGTATTTATCGCAAAATAGGAGTCTTATCAATATAGGAAGTATATTAACTTCCAATATGTGATTTTTAACTCCAAGATCTTACTACTCTAACTCTATGCTCCAGTTCTTATAAATCACAGGTCTAATATTCTACAATCTTCCTCTGCTGGGTTCAAGAAAATGAAAAATTCAGAGACTGTTATGCAGCATAATAGCGAACCGTGGTAAAACGATAGGACGGTAGGCAATATCAACAGTGGCCAAAACGTAGAAAAGATTTCCTCCTATATATTAGGACAAATGTATATAAATAAATCCAATAGGTAAATGTATTTTTTATATAAAGTAATTATACACTTATTCAAAAAACGTGACAAAGATTGAGGATTACATCCAAATCGTACATTATGGAAAACTACTAACACACACACACACACACACACACACAGAGAGAGAGAGAGAGAGAGACAGAGAGAGAGTTCTCTCCTCGTGACGAGGCATCGAGTATATTCCACCACGCTGCCCCAGTGCGGATTGGTGGCCAACCCACCCAACTACTGACCACGCCCGCTGGACCAATCACTTAGGATCAACAAACCGCCGGGATATAAAGGCTTATTTTTGTTATACGAGTACTTTATTATAAAGCTCACCTCCTTCCGATTCAGTATTTGGCACACTTTTGTAATCAGCCTTCCCGGTCGCCATGGTAGTTGTAAAAAGACTGAAATAGATTTGGTGTAACGTATTCAGAATACTGATAAATGGCGCATCACGATATTATTTGCCGAGTATTAAGATTGTGTGTCTTTGGTACTTCATGTCGTATCTTATTGTTTTTGTGTTTCGTCAAATTCCGCATTGCTTGGTATGACATTCAAATTGGAAATCAATTACATGTAATGTTTTTATATCTACCAACTATCTACTGAACGATTTATGTGCCTCTTCACTTAATATGTAGATCAGGTTACACATATCCGAGATGAGTACAAAATATTTGGGGATGAATGAGTATTAGTTTTAGGTCTATATTGAGATTTTTATCGTATGATATGGTCATAGGTTATAATCACGGTAGACCCATTGTTTAGATTTTCATCATAGTGCTTAAAAAACTTTTAGATTAAAATAATACTTGCCTCTCCAGAGTTATAATCGAAATACGTTTAAGCATTTCACTGCTGGCTTTTTAAGGAGCAAGGCTTACCATGTTGGTAATATTCCGACCACTCCTCACGAGCAGTTGGTCTGACTGGGTTACAGAATACGGCATTCTACAAAGAAGAGCTGATGTGAAGGAATGCTTTGCATAATTTGGACTATCGGTACACTAAGTTACGACACCATTCTTTAGACGATCGACGTCAGCAGTCGCAATATTCATCTTATCATTCCTTTGCCATCATAAATCATCTGACGTACTTGTATGAAAATGAGATTATATTTGTGGAACATTTAAGTCTGTTTTATCAATTATGAATAATTATGTTCATGAACGCAGTAACGCAAAATTTATCGCATTCGAGGTCCCCTATCTTTTGTTGACAATGAAGCATGAAGTTAAAAAAATACCTATGTAAACCAAAGGTTTAACTTTTAGGTAGTTGTTTGCAAATATATAACTAATCATAAGTTTTATTTTCACATTCATGTACTGTGTCAGCAACTGTGTTTTAGGATACATTTTTCTCATTTATATGATCCGATGTGAGAAAAAGTGCATCCGGTTCCGATGTAAGGTCGGTTGTTCACAGACATCCACAACACCTGGGGCACTTGTCTACACGTTGTCAATTGCTCTACCTGCCGTCCTTGAGCCTAATCCACCAGTGTTAGAAAGTTTATATGACGTGTTTCAGCTGCATTGCCAAAGCCAGAAAAATGCGGTTGCTCCGATATTGTTTGCCAAAGCATCATCGTTGGTTTTGTCATATCTATGTACTACCGGCGACAGGATCCAATAACATGCTTACCAATTTGACTTGCTGCACCAATTTGGGTTCTAGCCTCTATCATCCTCTTTACGTCTTTTGTGGGAATGTCTCCAAAGACTTCAATGTGTTAATGAAGTTGAAGACATAACCAAGTTCAATGTATAAAAAGAAACATAAGATAAAACCATCACAATATCGTAATACCCACTGTGACGCAATGGTGACGCAAAACCCTAAATCAAAATACAAAATACTGCTTTATTTTGTGTCTAAATTCTTGCCACATAACCATACAGGTGAAGTCACAACGACGAGAGAACAGTCGCTAATATCCAAGACCACTCATCACAATCCCTCACACAGCCCACAGACACATCACACACACACCGTCGCAGTCGGCTGCAATGAGATCCTCGTTTTCTCACGACCACCGCGAGGCGTTCCCGAGTGGGCGGTCGTAACCATGTGTCGTCCTACAATCGATGACTAAGTCGAGGTTCGAACTTGACATGCGGTGCCCTTAGTATGTCGACTTAGGTTCTAAGTCAGCGTGGGGGCGTGAACGGACTAGCCTTTTTAAAGGCAGTTCAACCAGTCCCTCTCCCGTGAAGAGTCATAATAATATGCTTGTTGTACTGGATTCGGCCCGGTCGAATAAACTGGTCCACTCCCGCTGACATTGCCCATATCGCATCGGCTGAGTCCTCCAGTCCGCCCCACAGTCCGCGTGAAGCTGTAAAGGCCAGTAGGGCCAACAGTAACTAATCATTAGAAACAAAAAAAATACACATAAACTGATGTAGTATAACTGGGCGAAGTTTTTAAAGAGTGTAACGTATCATTACAAGCTGATCAGCTTAAATAGAACACAAACGCAATCAGGAATCACATTGATACTGTCCTGATTCGTCCATTATTTATCTCATTAACAATCTAGTAAAACTCCAGGCATCGTCAATTTTAAAGAGGCTAAGGGTTATTCTGGGTTGCAAATGGGTCGAAATGCTGGCAGCAAGTTGTAAATATAATAAGTTTCCCTAAAACCATCCGCTCGTAACACAAAAATACTATCCAGACGGAATAAAAAACAAACTTTATCGGTCGGCTTATTCGATAACCAAAGGCACCACACTTTTTCAACAATTTCGGAAAAATATTGGGGTAAACTTTCTTACTCTTACTTCTTAAGGTACTGCCACATAAACAAATTAGCATAAAAGTTAATAGCCCTCAAATAATGTTCAGAGAATACTTTGTCGGAGTTCAATGGAGTTTTTGGAGAGACTTTTTTTTCTATAGTAGTATATAACGAGAAGTAAATATATAAGTATAAGCACAGAAGTCATAATGGTATAAGTTAATGCTTGACTACAATGTCACCTCATGATAACTGAGTGTAAGTAATTCCTGCGCACACTCTCCAAAATGTTTGCTGTAACAACTGAGAGGAGGATGCTTAGGAAGCTAGTTTTGATTTAGCATCACCAATAAGCAGTAAGCATGAGATTTTTTTATCTGCCAGTTAAGTTACAACTCAAATGCGTGGAATCAACCGTAAAATTTCATTCACTTGTTGTATTTTGAGTGTTGGAGAGTTAGCTATAAGCGGATTCCCGTTTCCTTTTTAGCCAGCAAGCTGTTGCAATTGAGTAAAAAAAGTATAATATTGCTGGTTACCCTTACTTGTATTAGCAAGAACTTAGAATTACTACATCTTAAATTTCACTGCAACATTCAAATTACTGTGTTTTTGCAAATATTCGCTCAGTTTAAGATGATCCTTGGTAACGGAAAATGGATAGCAAACTGGTTGAAAAGTTAGTGACATTTTGTACAAATTAGTTGTTTCCTTTTCTATTTTTGACTTTTCTTGTATAATGTTATCCTATTTTATAATTATTTTTATGCAAATAACCGATAAGAACAGAGGAGCCACCAGGCGGTAAACTGTCACCATTGTCTGACGACAACACCGGATGATTCAAGTCATGTTCTTCTCACTTGTGTGCAGGAATACTCATGTACTAGATTAGGCTCACTAACTCACTAAGTAAAATAGAACTTCTTCGATGGGCGACGAGCGTATCTATCAAAAACTCTAGAGATTGTCTATTTTTCAAATGAACGTGCCACCACCAACTGATACCATAGGATCTTTATAACAGATTTTAGTACATCGCCTCCTTTTGTAGGCGTTTAAGTTTTGAAACTCTGATACCCATTAAAATATACGGATTGCTATGAAAGGGATAATACAAAAAAAAAATTAACAATTATATAGTTTTGATATTCGTTTAATTCTATATCGTTGTCTCGTTCTCCATTTTGTGCGCCATTACCATCGTTTCGTCATCACATTCAAAACGATCATCTAACTCTACTTGGCTTATGTCTGAAATAACAAAAAATACTTTTTAAGTCAAAAATGTATATTCATATTAAATACCTAGAATGTACTTTATCGTTTTATATGAACAAAAAAGAAGGGAAAGAAAGAAAGAACTGACTATATATATAAAATAAGGAAAATAATAATATCAGTAATGGCTACAACCTATTAATAGCCCACTATCAAGCACCCGAGCAAAGAGGATAGTCTGTTCACGAGGCGTAGAGCATTCTCCACCACGCTGCTGCAGTACGGACTGGTTAGTGGCCGACCGTACTGGAAGCATTCATGCCGCCCCAAGGCCTCCTACATGGCTGAATGACTGTTATCTTAATATAACAATGGGGGCCGACTGCTTAACATGTCATCCAAAGCATCGAAACTATTCCAGAACCACTATTAAGCACGGGTCTCTCCTCTTGAGGAGGCTTAGAGCATACTCCACCACGCTGCTCCAGAGCGGTTTGGAGGGTCAGAATTCACAATATTCAAGCGAGTGATTTGGAATTTTACATTGACAATTTAAATTTTGGTGAACTGTACATTTATAAAAGGTTTTATATAATAAAAACCACACATAAAACAATAAAAGAAACTACGTTCATTATCTTCCATAGTGTAATTTAAGTTACCATTATTGTATCCAAATTTATTCATAGACGTTCCATCCCACGCCTGCCTGTCTCCGTTCCCGAAAACAATGTAGATAACGTTGCATGAAAGACAGAAGGCGGCCATTGTGTAGAAGACAACGTTCCAGCGGCTCGGATCACTCTGTTAATGTTAAAATAAAAACTAAAATATTTCAGTTCTCGTCTCTTTCTCTAAAACAAACCCATTAGAAAATTCGTTTGTATTATTAAAAGTCGCAGTATTATGCACGAAGAGTTTTATTATAGGTAATTTTTGCTGATTTACTTTGTACAATATATTAATAAATTGGTATTATTTAATGAATTGGTTCAACATCTCCATCTATATTATATTAATAAATTGGTAATGTGTTTATGCAAGATTCATCGCTGAGCTGAGTTTTCCTAATCTCAATATACTCAACTCCAATCTCTAAGGTATTCCATCATCAGGTGATAGTATAAATTGACTTTACTTATACATAAAATCGTTTATTGTTTCATAAGTTAAAACAAAATACACCATGACCAATACACGTAATAATTTATTTTAACTGGGCATAAATTCCAATTACTAATTTACTCTATTTGGTGCACACACGGTTTTAAAATCAAGTACAGACAAAAAGATTAAAATTTCAGATCAGCCCAACGTCTTTGGGCAAAAGACAGCATTATTCTTACCCCATCTCCAATGATGAACCCGCAGACGAAGGGTACGGCCGCGCCTGCTATCCCGGAGACGAAGCTGGTCAGCATCAGCAGAGACCCAGAGTAGAACATTGTCATCTCTCGAATATTCTCCTGAAAAAGTTCAACGACTCATTCCAACGTATCGAGCACCATCAGCATATAAGATGACAATGATAAGCTATAGAGTATAGGTATAACATAGGATAAGAGGGATAACTTTAGTCCATTGGTTAGACGAGTCTTATTTAGTAAATGATCACAATGACTTTTTGTCATTTGTAATTTAAAAATAAGGCAGACAAAAATGAAAAATAATTTAGTAATAAATTATAATTTCATGCTAAGACTAGTCTATATTTAAGTACTATTTTTTTACTAATGGTAGTGCCAAGAATGTTTATCAAATAAGACGTGCTCGAGCGAATGAACATTTTATATTCTAAACCCACATTTTGAATAGAATGTTTTCAAAATATTATCGTATGGCATGGCATCAAAAACAGGAGCATGTTAAACTTTATTCAAATTATTCAAGATACCATTATTGAAATTGACATTGTGTATGGGTTTGCAGCATTCATATTTTTAAATATTAAATTGATTTTTCGCCAACTAACATCGACATATTGACGTATGACATTATCATAAGTACCTTCAGAAGGTGTTTATTACTCACCAGAAACCCTGAGTACTGTAATCCTTGGGCTCCGAGCGTGCCCATTAATACTACGACGCCCAAATGATTCCAGTCCCAAGCCAAATTGGGCAGAACTGTTAATCCTATTATCGTGGAGAAAGCACCTGGAATTAATGAATTGTTCAAGTTAGTTTCACAGGCACTTAGCAGTAAGTAACGAGGCATAGAAAATGTATATCATGTAGGTATAGCTGCTCGTCTTAGGCTAAAGATTCTCAGAACAGAGTTTCAGAGATACTCAATTCAGTCATATTTTTTACACTTCGAATATTATCACTTGATTTGGTAGATTCTTTCCAGAAAGGGCTTTCAGATTGCTTCCATATTTTTTGATTGAAGCTTTAAGCAGACAAATAAATAGGAAGGTAGATACTCCTTATATTGTTATATCAACTTTCTTGTAAATAAATTTTGTTGCTAAAATAGGAAATCATCTAAAGATTAGCTCTTACTAAATCTTATTCCGTTACTAATTTAAAAGTAGGTACATCGCATTAACTCAAACCTACCTAAAGTATTAACAATTTTCCTAAAGTGTCGCAAGTCAAACATGAATCCCACGAAGCCGATTCTATAGATCCAGTCGATGGCCGGCGCGGTCGTCAGGTACACCAACCACATCGTGATGAATGGGAACATGCATTGTCTTGTGCTCTAAAACAACATCATACGCGGCATAATTTGAATGCTATCACAACAATCACACCAATCAATCAATAAATTAATCAATCAGCAATATAAAAAACATAAAAAACAATATTGTACAATATAATATTATGCAGGTAGTTTGGCCATATGGTGGTTACAGACTTGAAACCATCCAATCGATGTGCTTCAAACCGGTTTTATTTCAAAGGCAATAATGCAAAAAAGGGTTGGGGACAACCAATGATAAGTAAAAGAGGGCATTATATAAGTATTATGATATTATAAGTAAATAATTAAAATGTAAGTTTCTTAGTTATAAGTAATACGATTATGCATATACGTGTGTGTGTTGTAAGCTCTTTTCGGAACAGATTTTTTGGTTGATTTGTAAGGGCATAACGTATCTATATTTATTAAACATCATTGGGGACAACTAAAACAATGCAATAGGCACATTTTTTAGCGTAGTAGCACACGCGGAATATCCGCTAGTATGTTAAAATAGTTGGATTTATTTGGAGAAGGTTTCTTTACTTTGTTGTAACTAGCCAATAAATAGTGCTTTTATGAGGACCAGATGAATTATCCACATAAAAGTTTTATAACTATATAAACACAAAAAGTACTTAAGCGCTTCCCTTTACTGCATACTATCTAGTTGATGGGGTTCTAGTTATAGATACGGCATAATGGAATAATGTTCTCATAAAATAGGCCAACAAATTTTTTTATAATGTAAAAAACTAAATAATTACCTATGCTTGAACAAAAATTTAATACATCTATCAGGATAACGGATTTTGCTAGAGATCATAACATAAAACTTTTAAACAAAGAGCGAAGGGTCGCTAGAAAAATTTAAATTAAAGAAAAAAAAGAAAAGAAAAAATAAAAAGAAAAAAAAAATTTAGACTATTAGATCACCTTCTCAGTCCTCAGTCCAGTACCTTTAAATTATTTAAGTGTTGTTGTTATTTAATTGTGTCTTAGAAACCCATCAAACGAAAAAAGGGTCTCGTAATTATAATTACCTCCGGTGGATTTTTCTTGTTGTTCCACACTCATATTGTGTAACATTGTGACACAATGGGAAACAAAAACGACGAGTAAAAATGCTACACATTAGAGTCTGACTTAGTTGTAATGAGAGAAAAACAAAAACCTGCCTCGTGCGTGTCCGTTTAAAGTATTTTGAGTCTTGTAACAACAGACCTCCTACTCCACTTACTCCACTTACTCCACGAAGTCTCCACTTACCATCAGGTGGGATTGTGGTCAAACATTAATTTACATCTTGAAAAAAAATCTAGATAGTTCCCGATCGCATTTATCTGAACAGTTACAAAATGACAATTAATTTGTAAGTCATGTTATAAGAACACTGTCATATTATTTAAATTAGCGGTACGGTAATTAGTAGTATCAAAACGAGAGAATGGTAGGTGAAATTACAAATCACGAGGTTGGTTACGAAAAAGTTACCGGTTTACCTCCACATATTATAGTTTAAAAGCGTATTTAGTCTTAAACGCTAACAGGTACATACGATTATTTTATTTTGTACTAATATTTCAACACCTATAAAAGTTTTACTTCAAAAAATGAAGAGTTTATCGTTTAAAATGTTTAGGTTCCGCGATGACTCAAGTATAAAATCACACACCTATTTTAGTTTTACTTAAAAACTCTAACCTCTTTCAAACTCAACCCCATAGTCATCAAATACTCAGGTATTTCTACCATATAGAGCACGAAGACCGCGTTACTAGCTGCGTGAGCGCAGGCCACGCCCCAGAACTGAGGGGACTGGAGGATGCTGCGCCACGGCTTGCGTAACGCCTTCTGAAATTATTGGTTATGTTTATGAGTTCTGAGTATGAGTATGAGTTTTGAATGTCTTAATAAATAATGAAAAGGTTCTTACTAAGTTAATGCTCTCACCAACTTGGACCACATCTCCACTTAACATCAGGTTGGATTGTGGTCAAGCATTAACTTATTTTAAGAAAATAAATGTTGCTTATTAGAAAGTTGTGCAGTGTCTTAGTATTGATGGATTAATTACTTGCATCCATCATTAATAATTTAAATCATAGCCAAGTTTTTAATAGTTCGAATAATTTTTTTTAAATCAATTTATGTACTAAAATTTTATGTGTTTCAGATAAAATCATATATTATGTGATTCTTAATTGCAAATAATTTAAAATTATGTAGGAAAAAAATGATGCCGACAATTTACAGGTTTGGCATAATTATACAGTAACAATTTTAATAATTATAATATTATGTAGAGTATAATTTTGATTATCAATATGTAATAAAACCATTCCTCAGTAGTAAAATTATGAGCTAACATTAATCTAATTATCCACAAGCGTACCTTCCGACAGCTAGAAACAGCTTCTTTGATATGCTCCTTCTCATCATCCCCGACCGCCTGGTGCTCGTCGGGCGAGCTGGCAGTCAGCAGCGCCCACAAGGCTGCCATGGACAACGTCATCATGGCCTGGCTGTAGAATATCAGCTCCCAGCCGAGCCTTGCTTCCGACAGCATGCCTGACACCGGCAGCGCTACTATTATGCCTAGCAATGTTCCTGCAAGCATGTAGAATAAACCTTTTATATAATCAAATCAAGTCAATCTATTTATTGTGGATTACTATAGTTGATCAATCACATGTTAAAAAAATTATGTAGGTTGCTATAACGTGCTCGCTGAGGTATACAGCAATAAAATAGATAATATTCAAACTCAAACTCAAATCATTTTATTTCATGAAGATATTATCCAATACACATTTGAACGTCGAATCTTTTCAATCTACCACCGCGACCGTTTCGGAAAGGTACCTCATTAAGTCGTGAAGAAATTAAAACTTAAACTTAAATCTTTAAAATAATACATTATCCAATATCAAATAAAAATTAAAACAAATTTAATTTATGTAATTTAAATAGGTTGTTAAACAAGTTTGGTCATAATGACAGATTATGATAATTCACTTCAACAAACGAGTAGGCGAGTCACAAGGTTACTCAGGTAAGTTGTCACACCAAAGTCAGAATGCTTTACTGGTCAATAACAAATGCGGGGATCTGCATTAATTAGTCCAACTCTAATCCCCGTTAATTGTTTTCAAATTATGTGCCAATTGCGCGGTGATTACCCATCATCAGATTCTCGTACGCTCGTTTGTTTTATTCCTTTATTCATAAAAATAAGCAATGTTGTACAATGCTTAGGAATAAATGAATACTTATGAATAAGGCCGTTAGTATTTACATAAAAAAGTATTTATATGGGAGATCATTATTCACAAGCCTAAGCTATCATTCCCACTTTAGTGACCATTTTGATAAATAAAGAAATGAATTAAAGTCAATTTAGTGTACCAGACCAAATATAGTAACATAATGTATATACGTGTTAGTCGTAAATTAATATGCTTAGTACCAACACGCAAATTAGACAGGCACTTGGCACCGATCTTACTATGATGTTTGCTGCAGAGATTACTGATGACGTCACAGGGGTTAATTACGTAGTATCTGTATCGTAGTAGTATCTGTATCACTGTCACACGTTTCGGTAACAGATAGCTATACTCGAAATCTAATTTCGTAGGGAAACTAAATAAAAAGTAATTAATTTATTTAGTTATCAATAGCTAGCATTATTGAAATGTTTACAGTCAAAATTCTTTACAAGTCACAAATATTTTTGACCAGGTAGGTCAAAATTCAGTAAAAAATTATTTTACTCGGTTTTAATTTCAGTTAAAATTACTTCTGACTGAATAATAGTTTTAACTGTAACTTATGCCCAATACCCATTCTAGCATATTTTTTTGTATACATATAAATCTTGTATTTTGTATAAATATAAATCTACGTCTCCATATTATACATACCTCCATGAACTAAGTAACTCAGAAGGTTTCTTTCTATAGGAGGTAACCATTTGCCTAATAGCATTTGGTTTACAGGAGTCACGCAGGCTTGAGTCATGCCCATCAAAAATTGGGCATTGCATACAGCTAGCCAGCCTCCCTGCAATTTTAATGACTATTATTTTCAAATTTTCCTTTAGTCCAAATCAATCGCTTAGTAGGGATATTGTCTTTAGCTAGGGGGTTCCCCGACTTTTATCGACTGACAGACAACGCACAGCCTTAAACAGTGAAACTAGTAGCTTTGTACATAGGGGGGCATAATAAAAGGATTAATTTGGAATTGTTATTAGGAATTCATCCCCTAAGGAAGTAAAGTGAGAGGCAAAACTAAGGATAGGTACAAAAATAAATTTCATTAAATTCCTTCAAACTTGGAATTTACTTTTTAACTGAAACGTAAAAATCCTAGTCTCAATTACAAACTTTTAAATAACTACAAGTTACTATTATTTACGTTGATAAGAGGTTGTAAATAGTAAATGACTATAAAACATTTGATAACATACTAATCCATATTATTAGTTATGGTCAATTAATGGTATTGCAATTACCCGTGTCAAGATTTTCAACGCATGAAAGACGTAATATACCTAATGTAACAAAGATTTTACACAAATTAGACAGAAATTTTAGGTTGCTTACTTTGTTGACTACGGTTGGCATGGCAGAACAGAGTCCACCATTGATGAGAAGTACAGCAGTTATTATCGATTTGTCTCCGAGCTTCATAAGATAGATCTCCGCAGGAACGAGCACTAGAGCATACCCGAACAGAAATGCTGAGAGGATAGGGCCACGAACTTTTGAGTCCCAATCGTGAACCTACAAGATACAATAGAATTTAGATCATACCAATCAAATGATAAAAGATAAATGATCGATGAATAAAAGTCAATATCGTGTATCAAGTACATAACAAACTCTCTCTTCTTAATAATGTTCCAAGGATTCGTAACTTGTGATTAATTGAATTAATCTGGAGAAATGTCATGCACAATATCCTTAGAATCGTTTAAATCGGTTGAGCCGTCTTCAAGTAATCGGTATACCTCCTCCTTATTTTGAAGTCGATTAAAAAACTGTTAACTGAATTTTGTGTCGACCGGTTTGAAAATATTCAATTATTCAGTAATGTAATGTTGAAGTCGGTTATTTTTTTTGGTAAAATTTTGATAACATTAAAATTTTGATAAAATGTATCTATTTGTTCAACGCTCAATTCCGTGCACTAGGACCTATTTTAAATTAAGTGTGTGCGTTTTTCAAGCCATCCTTTCAGTTGAACCATTAGCAAATTGGCTCACATTTTAAGAGCTAATTAAATAGCTACCGAAGCGAATACCAACATAATCAAGTGGTACTGTTTTATCTTATACTCCAACATGACAAGGTTAATAAGAGCACAATATCTTTGTTTAATAATAAATATTCTACACGTGAATAACTCAGTCAATAGCAAGCAAACTGACGTGTGACGTTTAATGATACGTACATTAATTTTTTTACACCTTTGGCGCGTTATGAATATGATGCGAACTTCCGTGTAAAACAAAAGTAGCTCGCAGATGTAATACATGATGAAGTTAATATCCAGTTAGAATTATTATTAGGTTGTGCATAATGAGTGAAGTAGCACGCAAATATTATATTGTTCTTTTATTGTATTAACTACTATGGACAGTGAACAAAAATTTTGGTAATTTTCAGTAAATATTTTTATTTAATGTCGTCTGGTTTACTACGGTTCAAACTTGTTTTAATGTAGACAAAAATAATTTATAATTAATAACAAAGTATAATTTTTAACTTATGTTCATAGTAATTCAGGCTCGGTTTTTTACTTAGTTTTCTAACAATTACATGTATTTCAATTATTCAGAAATTATTTTCAGTGCGTACAGAATAAATATAAAATATTTAAATTTTATCTTTAATGTAAAGCATAAAGTAGTTCATACTTGCTTAAGACTTCATACTTGCGTTAGACAAATATCCGCATTGATTATATTAATATGTAGATCATAAACGTTTATTAGCACAAATATTTATGCATCACTTAAACGAGTATATTTATCCCGTTAAAATAGTCGTAGATGAAGTAAAAGCTATATTATATCAATATAAATAACTGTAACTGAAAGGGAACCGAATGTCGTGGTACTTAATGTGCATGTAATTAGGCGAGAGGAAACGCATGTGACGAGAAGAATGATGGATAGACGAAGAGGATGAGGATGACCTAAGAAAAGATGGATGGATTGTGTTACAGATGCTATGTAAGATAAGAGTGTTAGTGTAAAGACGATGGCTGATAGGGAAGTGTGGAAGAGGAAAACACATTGCGCCGACCCCAAATAAAACTAGGAAATAGGCAGGATGATAAATCACTGTAATTTTTTTTAGAAATGGTTATTCTAATTAGCTTAATTTTTATGTAACCAGTTGATAAAGGAGTTGACGATCCATAGGTAAAGGTACCAAAGGCATCATCGGTGCATTGTCAACGAGTAAAAAAAAGATATTCTAGGTACCTGTATGTAAGTGTCATTTTGCCTTGAATGGTCAGCAACGGCAATGATGGCAATGGCACTGCTGCCCCTCATGGCTCCCATTACCGCGGTACACACCACCATGTAAATGATTTGCAGATGCCGAACACCGATACTAAGCTCTGTAAATATTTGCCTTAACTTAAAACACATCTTATTTTTTATCGATCAACGCTCGTCGACTAGACTGGGAGAAAATAAAAATACTATTGACAGGGACTGTGCAAATGATATCGGTATTGATTCATTGATTGGATAAGTCCTTATATAAAAACTTATTCGCTTCGCTAAATACAATTCAATTTACTGATAAAGTACGTATAATTTTATAATTTAAATTCATCAGCCTTGAGCCGAGGTCTAATGTTAATCGTAATTATGATGCAAAAAATTGTCAGGCAAAACTATTTACTACAAAGAAACGGAAATAAAACTATACTTTCCGTTACAAAGCAAGTTCAAGGACAATTGTATTTACACGCTCAAAATGCATCAACTACTTACTTGTTTTTGTGATGATTCCGTTGCGGCCATCTTCGAATTTGTGCTTGAGAAATTCGACGTCCATTATCTCCGTATTACCGAAGACATTTTCTTCAGTACCAATTCTTTCCATATAACCACAGTCAACGTCTAGTTCTTTCTTATGTACGAAAACAACATCCAGACAAAACACCGCACCACTATTATCATTGTTATCAACGAGACGTGTAACATTTCACAAATACGAAACTTTATCCTTGTTCAAATATTCTTGTGAGTAAACTTTGCTCTTCGCGGTTGAATCACTTGTCAAAATGTCTTCAATGATAGTTACTTATTTCAAACCCTATGCTGTAGTAATAAGCATGTTTATTAGTGCAAGCCTTTGTTCTAATGTCGTTTTAATTATGTTTTTATTTCTTTATTTAGCTTAATTTTTATAACATTTATCATTTTATCTCATACATCTATGCTAACTTGACTGATTTCAAATGGCAGTGTTATGAATTTCCTATAATTAGTTACACACATTCAAAATCCAAACTGAATTACATATTTTTAATAACACAAATTGCGTATTAGTTTAGAAATAAACATCAATCACACTGTATTAATAGACTTCTAACCGTATACAGACGGCTGCAGGTGTTGGGCTTAACTGTCGTAAGTGATCGACTGAGAGCATGGTGTGGGTGGCAAAATTTCTTGAGCGTGTCCATGCTTTTAGAACACATCAAACCTTTCGTTCCAGTTATTACCAACAATCGTTAACTCATATCGAATTCTTTCAGACAACGAATAATCTCTCGACTCTTGGGTTGCCCACTAACCCGCCCCTCTACAAATCTTAAACTGTTGATAATGTTCATCCGTTCAATTTTACGTAATAAACTTCGTAAAAATATCACAATGCTACTCCGTCATGCGCGGCGGCCGATCGAACTCCTGTTTTGAGCAGCATCTAATATCTAATTCCTATACCTGAATGCTGTTTAAAATTCCCGATTTCAGTAAGTTAACAACGACGCTGCTTTTATTAGTACAGAGGATGAATAAAAAATTCATCCTCACGTTACCTGTGACCTTGTAAAAAAATATTTTTCAATATTTCATTCTACGATTTTGGAGTTTTAATAAATATGTATATTCGTGACAAATTATAGCTAGCGCTAACACCGTGTCCTACGTGGGCGACTCAACGCGAACGCGATCGCGAAGCGATCCGGTGCGATTTCAGTGCGATGCGGTGCGATGCGGCGGCTCTGTCCTACGTGCGCGCGAATCGTCCCTTCACCGCCACTGACATACGCCGCGCCGCTGAAGTTCGCGCGAAAATATCAAACCAACTGATCGCGTTCGCGTCAGATCGCGCCGCGTCGCATCGCACTCCACGTGCGTTTTGTAACGTAGGACACTTCAACACATTTCAACTGTTTGTTTTTTTCGCATCGCATGGCGTCGCTTCGCGTTCGCGTTGAGTCGCTCACGTAGGACACCGCGTAAGAGTCTCGGCACTTTGTTTCAGACAGATGGACGGACGGACTTACGGACGACATGAAATTACTGCGGAACCCTAAAAAGGAAGTCCAGATACGTTCAAAACATAATTATAATACTTTACTCTTGACTTAGAATAAGCTTATTTTTCCTGCTCTTCTTTCAACACTGATAAGTATAATTAATACAAAATTGAAGTAACTTAATTTTAAGGTTTATTTCATTATATACATTGTCAAGTGAAAAATTAAAATTCTTCTGTAAAACTTCAGTTGTTGGAAAAATTAATTTGTAAGTATTTTTTTATGTAATAATTATCATTATATTACAATTTTCTGCAATTCTATGAGTCTATCCTTCCATGCATCTATACTCGTTGTTGGTATTGCTTCTCATGAATGCCTATAATCTTTTCAGTTCTACCACAGCTGCACAGGTTCTACCACAGAAGACATAATAGTATGTTAATACATAAATATAGTTCTACTGAATATATTACTTCGAGCTTCGTTTTAATATGTAAATGCAGATCTCAGTAGAATTTCGTCTTCAGAAGTAGCAATTTACTATCCAAGCTACTAACAATGCCAATTATACTTGATAACAATAAACTACATTGCAACAGATACTTGTGCAATATAATTTCCTCGTTTTACTTTGACACGAAATTAATGTTAATTTTAATGAAATAATAATATAAGTAGTATAATATTACATAATAATTTTAAATAAGCTTATGCTGATAACCAGTAGGTATAAAATATGGCAATTCATTTTATAATCCAAAATTATGGCGGTGATTTTTATACTCCATTAACCATTGAAAGCCATTTTTCAAGCTAATAGCCATCGATAAACCTAAAAAACATTTAAGTTAATAGGTGAGTCGGAGCTAAATTTTCTGTAAATATTATGGAAATTATAATAATATAATACTTTAATACATTGTTTCTGTAAAATTCTTTATGTATAAAAATAATTCATAGTGATTTTGGGTACTATTCCAAGCTGGTACAGTATATAAGAAAATAAATTAAAAATTCTCAAATCTTTTTATCTTAGTGTTTTGTGTCCATCATCTATTTTGTGTTTATGTGTATTTTTGTCCAGTGTGTACACTGTACATGTTAATAGTAACAAATCTTATAACAGCAACATTGCAATTTAACAGGAGAGCAAGAAAACTGTTAAAATATCAGTAACTAGCCAAGGAATTTACATTACGATTTATTACACAAAATCGTCAAGATTAATGATAAAAAATTAAAAAAAATTTAGCATATCTAACTTTTGTCCTTCTTTCCAATCATATTAATAACTAAAATTCAAAGTAACACAACTTATGCTTATGGCCCCGCGTTCGAGACTACTTAGGATCTAGCTCTGGAGCGTATACTATGTTGTGTCATTTTCATGCAAATTGTTCGATGTGTAGTATGTATTATTATAGTATGCATTACTATAGTGTATATATAATATGGTAATAGTGGAGTTCCTAATACAGTGGTGATTATATTGAGTCGTGACATCAATTTATTTTATTGTAAAACTCGTATACATTAAAAAATTACGAAGATTCTTAAAAACAACGGATGACAATAAATAAAACAAAGTTACAAAAACATATTTTAATTAATATAAATTGTATGCAATAAACTTATCCTATAAAGTCTTGTAGTTCCAGTAACTGGGAAGAGTGCGGCCGTCAATGTTTCGTTTCTTTTTCTCTTTTAGAAGGTTTTAAAACGGGCATAATTTGCTCTGTAAAAATAAAATATTTTCTATTGATATATTATTATAATATTTCCGAAAAAAAGATTATTATTATTATATATTAATCCAAATGGGAAGCAAAAAGTGAAAAGTTGATATAAAAGCAATGTAGCTTACATCATTTACACATTGCAGCCGCGAGTTTGCATCGGAAAATGTTGCAGACAATAATTATTAATGATGCATCTTTCTCTTATCTGTCTGCTATTTTCCAACTGTATCTCATAACATATACATATATCGCCATTTGACTATCGTCAAGATATCGCGGCTGCAATGTGTAAAAGCCCTAAAAATAAAATGTTAGTCACCTGGGTCAGCTTTCCTCTTGTCGATGTAGTTGGGGTCATCCCACTCTTGCCGCTTCGTAGAACCAAACATCAGAAACACGATGTTAGTGGTCACGCCCAGAGCTGCAGTAATGAGGAATACTATACGCCAACGGCTCAGGTCAGTCTGTTGACAAAATATTAAAAGTAAAATTGCAGAAAACATAACCAATATGTTATTTCAAATTATGGTTTAACTCTGTTCTAAACATCAAAATCCGTTCAGTAGATTTTGCGTCAAAGAGTTAGAAATATACATCCATCTCTCCTCACACATTTTCACGTTTATAAATTAGTAAATTGACTCAACTTAAATGTAAGAAAGTAACATAAAGTTTAAAAAATTCAATGGTAAAGATTCTCACCGGATCATTTTTCAAAATAAGGCTGGTGACAATTGGCGTAACGATGCTTCCGAAGTTTGCAGCAAAGTTGGTAAGAGAGAGCATCACTCCCGCATAGTTGGGCGACAAGTCCAAATGACCCATCTGTGGAGGATATTTATAAGTATTAAAGCAATAGTTAAAGTCCACCAATCCGCATTAGATCAGCGTGGTGGAGTTTTTCCTAGGCCTCCTCAAAGCATTTCTACCACTGATATACATAATTAAAGTCATTATAAAATTAGTAATGAGATATTTATAAATATTTTTCTACCAATAACCATCAGTGCATTTAATAACTTCTGCAACAAAGGAAGTTAAGAGTCAGTGTTTTCTTTCTGCTCTATTCTTATTTGGCCGGTAATTATTCACACATAAAACAATTTAATCTTTGAGCACTACCATGCTAGCATAAGCCAAAAGTTGCTTTTGTCTTGTTGGTTATAATTATAAAACAATCGTCAACCCATGATGCTTCTCGTTGGCCATTGACTTGCATATACACATCCATTTTCATGTACAAAAAGTGTATAGAGTAAGCAGAGAATTGGTTGCATCCAAGTAAAATTGCATAAAAACCTGGGTATGTTTATTTATTTATGGAAATAGCCGGCTAACCAGCTGACGATCCACCTGATGGTAAGTGGTTATCGTCTCCCATGGACATCAGCATCACTAAAGGAATATCTGATGCGTTGAAAAAGTAATAAGTAATAAGTAATTTACCATGTAACCAGCAGCGGAGAAGCCATTTAATGTGAGTGCCGTGACGAGTGTGACTATTGCCATTGCTTTGTTCTCGGGGCCCATGAATGAAAGGGCAATTAGTCCCACTGCCATTCCAAAGAATGCTGAAATAAGAAAAAAATATATTTCAAGCAATTGTAACATCTAAAAGCATTTAAAGCGTAATAACTTCATTTATACTTTAATGTAAAGTAGTTATTGAATTTTCAATTATAACTTTAAATTAAATAGGATATTTATTTACTCCTGTATAAGACTAGCTGACCCTTTAATAGGCCACTGCAGATGGGATGCCAAGAACCTATTTCACCACACCGCACTAGTGCAAATTTTTGGAAGGGTAAACGGATACGTGTTCGATGTCAACCAGAACACCTTTACGTATCCTCTGAAGCATGAGAGTTAAATTTTTCTTTCTCTCCAACAATAAATTAACTACCGACGTTTAGAATCAACATAAGCTGTCATGCGCGAGGAGAGATCATATAATTTAAAAACTAACTGCACTGCATACAATGAAAATTATTGTTATGAAATGAAATGAAATGAAAATTATTGTTATGAAATGAAATGAAATGAAATGAAATGAAATGAAATGAAATGAAATGAAATGAAATGAAATGAAATGAAATGAAATGAAATGAAATGAAATGAAATAAGTTTTATTCGAAGTAGGTTTGTTACAAACACTTTTCGAAAGTCACTCAACGCTATCGCTTCAACAAATCCCTACCGTGAGTGGTCCCGGGAGAAGAAGCGGTTACAACAATTAAATAAGTGGAAATAAATATTTCCACTGTTAGACCACCTACGTCTCTATTACTCTGTTAAACATTCCAACATGCAAAAACTAAAAACGAACAAACCGCAGATGCTCCCCGTGTAACGTTACTAAATAAGGCTCTCATCCAAACAACTCTTAACTCAGTTTGAGTCGTACTCCTGCAACTAAATGCTCGAGTTAGTAGTTTCGTTGTTGCCTGAATGCTCGAAATAGAAATAATCCTATCCAGTATCAGTCGCCCGCGACCGCAACTTTGTTTAGGTACGAGTATTTGTAGATTGAACTGTTTTGTATCAGCGCTTACTACAGGAATATCATTTCCTATAGTAAAATTTAATCTTTGAAATGGTAGAACTGAAAAAATACTTTGCAAAATTACCTTATTGTGAACTTACAAACAATTTGATTTTCTCACATAGCAAACCTTCGACCTATCGTATACTACAGGGATCTTACTTACATATAGAATTAAAGATTTTCCTGCTGGTGGTAACAGGCAGCAATCCTCTGTTGGTAATCTTTTCGCTGACAGACGCCGACGCGATGTTGCCAACCCACATGCCCATATACGGCAGGGCGGACAAGGAAGCGCTCTGCCAATTAAAACGAAAGATAAACACAAGCAAGGGCAAATGCTAATTAATTACTGTTATATAAGCCGCTTTAATTGGAATATTTACGCTCATTTAAAATCAGCTCAAGAGACTATACGCTACGGATGTTTTGCAGGATCTCTGGAAATGGCAATAAAGGAAGAGGTTTAGTAAACTTCTGTCCGTATACCATTGCATTTTTCTGGCTGGATGGAATAAAAGAGGTTCCATAAATGTGTAATAGCACTTAGTTTCTGCAGTTTTGGATCTCTGATCTCCAATTTAATGTCAATGGCATGTCATAAGCATGATGATACCTGTTGACGACACAAGGTATATTTGACAGTTACGGCCGGCGCCCGGTGTTTAGAAATAAAATGCATGTATTAACTGAACGATGGTTTATTTGCGACTGATCATAATTATGATGAGCGATACACGATTTACTCGTAACATACCGCCCACCAAAAAACAATAGTTTTTTTACATGCAAAGCTCAAAACAAATAAATTTATGAATAATTACATCATGCATGACACGTACATTAATTACTTAATTGTGCTTAACACACCAAAGTAAAGTAACAAAATAATGACTTGAACTTAATTTTTCTTATAAAACCAAGCAAGTAAGAATTTATACCATATACAATTATTACACATTAATTTTTCAGATCTGATTAAATTTTAACATTTTGATATATTATTATTTTGAGAACAACAACAAATTCTATTTCTACTCAACAATTTGATCATTAATTGGGAGCTCACAAATTTTAGACAAATTACGTTTTATAATATTACCGCGACATTTGATGCTATAGACACGACATAAATTATCTTGGCCTGAATGTTTTTCTACGATGCGACCTAGGGCCCATTTGCCCGGCGGAAGATTATCTTCCTTTATTAAGACTACGTCACCTACGGCAAATTCTTTGACAGGTTTTTGCCATTTCGGTCGTTGCTGGAGCTGGGTCAAATATTCTGTTTGCCAACGACGCCAAAAGTGTTGTACTAACCTTTGAGTATGTTGCCACCGAGACAACCTATTGATATTAAAGTTAATCAAGCTAGGCTCAGATATGTTAATAGGAGCTTCGCCTATTAAAAAGTGACCTGGAGTCAGAATTTCAAGGCTATTAATATCAATCACGTCTGCTGGGCAAAGCGGTCGCGAATTCAAACACGCCTCTATTTGGCAAAGGGTAGTCAGCATCTCCTCATAGGTTAGATTGCAGGTAAGAATGCGTCTCAGATGATGTTTTATGGAACGGACTCCAGCCTCCCACAAACCTCCAAATCCTGGACTATAAGCTGGATTGAAATGCCATTCTGTTCCGTCTTCAGCAAGTAAATCTACAAGATCTTCAGGCATATTCATCTTGGCTTCCTGCCACAAGGTTTTCAACTCCTTGTTTGCGCCTACAAAGTTGGTTCCACGATCGCTCCATAATTGGCTACACTTGCCTCGTCTTGCCACAAATCTTCTGAAGGCCGCTATGAACGCTTCGGTAGTGAGGTCACCCACAAGCTCCAAGTGTATTGCTTTCGTGGCCATGCAAATAAATATGGCGATGTAAGCCTTGCTGCACTTGGCGCCTCTGCCACGTGTTGCCAAAATTTGAATCGGACCGGCAAAGTCTACTCCAGAATTTTGGAATGGACGAGCTGGTGTAACTCTGGCACTTGGAAGATCTCCCATAAGCTGTTCTCTAGTTTTTGATCGTTGTATGGCACAAACTAAGCATTTATGAACATGAGCCTTCACTAAATTCTTAGCCTTTACGATCCAAAAGCGTGATCTGAGAAAACACAGCATTAATTGAACACCTCCGTGAAGCGTTTT
The DNA here is from genome assembly GCA_963932265.1 of Thymelicus lineola. NCBI lineage: Eukaryota > Metazoa > Arthropoda > Insecta > Lepidoptera > Hesperiidae > Thymelicus > Thymelicus lineola. Next base: position 289,544 of record OZ010692.1, on the reverse strand, counting down.
TCTATGTGCCTGATCTATGATGAGTTTCACGGCTGCATTCTTATGGCCAAGTAAAATGGGATATTTCGCATTGTCTTCAATTGGAGCATGTCGAAGTCTACCTCCAACCCTCATGATGCCCTTTTTATCAATAAATGGGTTTAGTGATTTTAATGTGCTTCTTCTACTAATAGGTTTATTTTCCTGTAAACTATATATTTCTTCTTCGAATTCTTCGTTCTGTACTATTCTTACTATCTGATCTAATGCTTCTTCTAATTCTTCGTTGGTAAAGGGTTTATGTATATTTTCAGGCTGTTTTTTATAATTTATAAATCGCTTACAATGAATTATAACTCGTTGCAGTTCTTCTAAAGTATCAAAATTCTCGAAATTAAGTTTTACCTCCTTCAATACACTGCAATGAACCTTTAAATTCTTTCTTTTTTCTATATCTGTTTCTTCCACATTTGGCCCTTTTAATGGAACATTCTGTGTTCGTAACCAGTTGGGTCCCGCCCACCATAATCGGTTGTGAACGAGCTGGGGTAGAACTAATCCTCTGCTAGCTATGTCAGCTGGGTTACTTTCAGATGCAACATGATGCCACTGAGAACATGGAATATTATCCGTGATCTCAACTACACGATTGCTGACAAATACACTCCATCTTGACGGATCTCCAGTTAACCACGACAATACGACTGCCGAGTCTGTCCAGGCGTATATTTTATTACAGGGGATTCTCATGGCTTCACCTACTTGTTTCAGCAATCGAGATAGGAGTACAGCGCCACAGAGCTCCAGCCGGGGAAGAGAAACCGGCTTGACTGGGGCAATTCGAGTTTTTGCTGCAATAATACTCGTTTTAATTTCTCCATCCCTGGTTTGGACTCTTATATAGGCTACCGCTGCATACGCCTTAACTGATGCATCAGAGAAGCCATGAATGGTAACAGTTTCCATCAAATCCTCAGTAGTATGAAGCCATCTTCCAATCTTAACTTCATCTAAGTGTTGAAATCCTTGCCTTAATCTTAGCCATTCATCAAGATTATCATTCGTGATCTCTTCATCCCAACCAATACGCTCAATCCAAAGTCTTTGTACTAATATTTTGTAAAGCACAATCACAGGGGCTAACCAGCCTAGAGGGTCGAATAAACGTTGTAGTTCCGCTAAAACTATTCTTTTTGTTACCCTTACTGGAACTGGTGGAAGCGATAGATGGTATTGTAAGCTATCACTACCCATGTTCCATGACAACCCCAAAGCCTTTATAGTGCCATCTACCTTTATGTCCATACTGACCCTGGTGCTTCTCTGAGATGGCGGAATTTGCTCTAAAAACTCCGCACTGTTTGAGGCCCACTTTTGTAAAATAAAACCTCCCCTTCTCAATATATCAATTAAACGATTTGCCACATTTACTGCATCTTCGATAGTGTCTTGCCCGGATATCAAGTCATCTACGAAGAAATCCTCCTTAATAATTTTCGCTACAATGGGATGATCCTTGGCTTCATCAATTGCTACCTGATGCAAAGTTTTTACTGCTAAGTATGGAGCAGAGGCCGTCCCAAACGTGACACGTAAAAGCCGATAATCCTTTGGTAATTCAGTTTCGCCTGAACGCCAAACGATTCGTTGTAAGTCTACGTCATTTTTATCAATTAACACCATGAGGTACATTTTCTGAATGTCGGCTGTGAAACAAACCTTCCTCAATCTCCACCGCATGATTAGGCTTCTTAAATCTTCCTGGAGCGGAGGACCAACGAGCAGCTCGTCATTCAGAGAAATGTTGTTTGACCCCTTAGCCGAAGCATCAAACACGACACGGACACGTGTGGTTTCTTTATCCTCACGAACTACAGGATGGTGTGGTAAGTACACAGCAGGCTTATTTAATTCTTCTTTCGGAACTTCTTCTATGTAATTCTTGTCTATGTACTCCTTAATAACCCTTTCATACTCTTTCCTTAAGTTTGGTTCTCTTCTAAATCTTTTTTCCAACTGACACAATCTTCTCACTGCTACCTCTCTTGTATTACCTTCCGTACACAAAGGTTGTTCTGTTTTCATTGGTAACCTTACAATATATCTTCCGTCACACGTTCTTGTGTGTGTGTCTGTATATATTTGTTCACATAATTTTTCTTCCGCTGTATGTAAACGTTCATTAGTAGGCTGTAATTCCCACATAGATATCATTATATCATCAAAATTTATTTGATTGCAAAGCACTACGCTAGTATGAGTGGACTGTTCGTCACCTATACTACCAAATAGGATCCAACCTAAACTAGTCTCTTGCGCGCACGGTGTGCCTGAAGGGCCTTTAATAAAATTATTCTTAAGGATCTCCGCATAGACCTCAACACCCAGCAGAACGTCAATTTTTCCCGGTGCATAATAATTTGAATCAGCTAAGGTTAACCCTTGAATATGACTCCAGTCCCTACTCACCTTAATATACTTACATGGTAACTTTGTTGTCAAGTGTGTAGATAATACATAAGCCTTGACCTTGAGGCTGAAGGATTGCTCATAATTAGATAAAACCTCAAGTTGTACCACTTGACTAACAGAAGTTTGAAGTGACCCGACCCCAGTGACCTTACCCTGTATCTCAGTTCTCTCAAGTTGTAAGAACTGTGTCGCCCTTTCACTGATGAATGTCCCCTGGGACCCAGGGTCAATTAAAGCTCGCAACATCGTGATGTGGCCCGTCGAACTCCTCACGGGAACCACTGCGGTGGCCAACAAAACATTCCTATTTTCTGAAGAGAAGTGTGAAACAATAGACACATCTGTAACCTCCTTTATTTCTTCTACATTTGTATGCATAGAAGACAACCCTGTTGTGCCTTGACTATCCTTCCTATCCAGGGATGTTTCTAATTTCTTGAAAGAATGTAGAAGTGAATGATGTCGTTTTGAACATAATTTACACGTTCCCTTCTGTTTACAGTTATAAAATGGATGCCCCGCCAATAAACAGTTAAAACATAATCCTTTCCCCTTTACAAATTCCTTTCTATTTACCGGGTCTAATTTACTAAATTCCTTACAATTATACAGATTATGACTATTGTTACAAAAAACACAAGTCGACGGAATTAAGGCAGCTCCATTAAAACATCTATCTTTAATTTTATTATCTCTCAACGGCGCAGTACTACATGTTAATTCTAATGTTTTGATTCTATTTTCCAAAAAGTTAATTAAAATATTTAAGGCAGGCATACTTTCAGAACACTCTTTACTTACATATGTTTCCCAATCTTTATGAGTTTCCGTATCTAATTTTTGAACAATTAAATATATAATAATAGCGTCCCATGTATCCGTGTTAATTTCTAAGTTATTTAAGCTATTCAAACACTCTTTGGTACTATCAATTAATGCTTTTGTCATGATTTTCAAAATTAATTGTATCTGATTTGACTTCCGACGACAATTGTCATTAAAGATGGCGGAAAATAAATATCAACGGAAACGGACATTGGGTAGTGTTCTAAAAGAATTAAGAGTTCACGTAGTGTTAAGTTCTTTTAGTCTCGTCACTTGGATTCGAGCATTAGAACCGAGAGGTTGTCTCCCTCCTAGAATAGTTATTGTGCAGTAGTTGTGAGAATTATTAAACCTAATGTGAAATATTGTGAGTGAGAAATATAAGTGTGGGTGTTTATCAAGGTGTTTCATTTTACTTCAGAAGTGGCAAGAACCATTAAAAGGTATGTTAATCTGAACTGTTTTAATATTACATCGAACTATTTACGGCATTATTGCTAATATTGATCATGAGTTTAATTTGATACTTAAATAAATCGATTAGAAAGCATGTGGATACTATAATTGGATTTAATAGCAAAAAAAAAAAAAGAATATAACGTCTTTTTATTATTTTTTTTTAATACACGCTGGCCATGCTGCCATAAAGAAACATTAAATTATGTGTTGCATGGGTGTCGTGTAATGTTATGCTTGACCACATGGCCAGGGCCACTCCCTGGTGGTGCCACAGCATGCATTCATGTACATCCCGACCATACTTATCGAGTGTTTGGTCAGGGTTACTCTCTGATAGCACTAGATACGTATGGGTTAATTACGATGAAATATTACCGTATTCATATTGAATATTTGGATTTCCTCTTAGTGTCCATATGCTTCAGAAACATTGGTAAATAATAGACAAATGATGTACCTACACTATTTTTGAGATGGATATGGAACTGAATAGTTAATTGTTGGAGAATAATACTTAATAATTGTATACGTAACAATATACATATGTATTTTATTCTATCCGTGTTTATGAATTCGAAATTGATGCCCCAAACCAAAATAATTATGGCTGAACTATGTTTGTTCAGTTATTTAGTGAGAGGAGTCCGGTGTACTATGTTTGTACATCGTCTAGGGTAGGAGAACCGGTTAGCTATGTTTGTTAACCGGGCTAGTTTATGGAAGCCGGTGGACTATGCTTGTACACCGTGTTAGGATAGAGAAGTTGGTGAACTATGGTTGATCACCGGGTTAATGCAAGGAGACTGGTAGACTATGCTTGTCTATCAGGCTCTTAATGGTACTGGGATACTTTCTGTTGATGTATGTTGATATTAATGAACGAGTATGTTTCTCGCTCTATTTCTCGGATTCATGAGTAGTGACGGATCACTGTTTAAAATGATGCATGAATATGAAGGGTTACAAGATGAGTTTAATCTACTTGTTAGTGCGCATATAGGAAAACATAAAATAAAACAAACTATGAAATTAAAGAGCTGAAGTTTATTTCAGATTATTTTTACAAATTAGTTACTATTTTTTTTTTTTTTTTTTAAATTCAGTTTATTCTGCATATGCTTTGCTAAAACATTATGATATTGTATAATAGATAGTTGCTCAAAAGAAGAACAGATTATGTCTCGATAATTCACATGTTTCAGTGAGGCGTGATGGCATCCAGTGATGAATCCTGTACTCCACCTGGTACACCTCCGAGGCGCTCATCAAGGTCAAAAAGGGCCAGACGGGAGAGTTCCAGTTCCAGCTCGGATGATGAAATCAACCCTCGGAAGATGCGTAAGCTTGTAAAAAGGTTTTCTACCAAGGATTTACTAAACCTATTCAAGCATATATCTAAGGACTCGTCTAACAACTCATGGAACAACAGTAACTTCAACAATGTTATCCCGGAATTTGATCCATCGAATAGATCCCAAACTATTGAATGCTGGTTGAACAAAGTTAACGAATGTGCCGTTATATATGGGTGGAATGAGAAACAGGTTGTTCATTTTTCGCTACAAAAATTATCCGGGTTAGCAAAGAAATGGTTTGAGGCCCTACCGACAGTTGTTTTCACGTGGGAGGAATGGCAGGTGAAGCTTAAAAGGGCCTTCCCTAGCGAAGAGAACTACGGACGTCTTTTGGAAGAGATGTTGGGTCGCACTTCGCGTGGAGAAGAAAGCCTTCGCGAATATTTTTATGATAAGTTAGGGTTATTGAATCGTTGTGAAATTAGCGGAAAAAAGGCTGTAGACTGCATTATATATGGTATCAGTGACAGATCGATTAGAAATGGCGCTCAGGCTTTAAATAGTTCGGAACCTGACGATTTATTAAATTTCCTATCATCACAAAAGTCTCAGCAATCAACTAATGTTAAATTGCGTGAGCGTTCAACCCAAAAGCCTAGTTCTAGTAGTTCATTTACAAATGTAAATACCTTAAACAACAGCGCAATTACGTGTTACAATTGTCAATCAAAAGGGCATCCCTATTTTAAGTGCCCAAAGCCACTTATAAAATGCCGACAGTGCAAACGAGTCGGACACGATAGGGATGGATGTACAATGGAGCCTTTTGTTTCGAGGTCTAAGACTAACCATTTAGATAATATAACTGAAAAGAAAGATACCCTATTGATTAACTTTTCTAGCGAGACCAATTCTAAGTATTTCAAGTCTGTAATAATCAATGATCAGATATTTAAGGCGTACATCGATTTCGGCAGCGAATGCACTCTTTTACGTAAATCCGAGGCAGAATCGTTAAAATTAGTTGAGATTATTGATAATATTCCTATTGTTAGAGGTTTTGGTCAGTCAACAGTGGTACCCCATTATAAGTCGCGTGTCTATGTGAGCATTGACGAAATTGAGGCCGAAATCGATGTCCTCGTTGTTGATGATGTTTACATGCAGACAGCGTTAATAATTGGGCAAAATTTCACGGAATTGCCAACCATTTTTGTTTTGAAGGATAGTTCTAAGCTCACGTTTTACAAAAGTCACAGTTTGACCCCATATAAAGAACAAATTTGTGTACTAGAATTATATGTTACTAATCTGACAGAAATTTCTGGAACAAGTAATGTCTCAGTCCACGCTAATGTAGATTTTACGGGAGATGTATTTATTGAGGGATATAACTCTGTCGAAACTGGTAGGGAATATTGTCTAAGTAAGGGTGCATACAGTATATCCAACGGCAAGGGCCATGTCATTGTCACAAATTTGTCGCCTTACGTAATCAAATTACAACCAAACGTTTTGATAGCTAGAGCCATACCGTTTACGGAACATAGAATAAGTCATGTGAATAGAATAATCAAAGACCTCTCTACCGTGGAACCCCTCAATAAAGATGACATTAAATGTGGACCCGGTTTGAGTGATGCTCATTCAGATAGATTATATAGGTTACTACAAAACTATAGAGATTGTTTTGCAACAAGCCTTAGTGAAATTGGGTGTGCAGTTGATGTAGAGATGAAAATTGACTTGACCGATAATAAACCCATTGTCTATCGACCCTATCGGTTGTCACATTGCGAACGTGAAAAGGTCCAAGAAACTATTCAAGATTTACTTCAGAATGATATTATTCAGGAGTCGAGGTCAGACTATGCTAGTCCGATTTTAATGGTTAAAAAGAAAACGGGAGAACAGCGACTTTGTGTTGACTTTCGAGCCTTGAATAATAAAACTATTAAAGATCGGTTCCCGCTTCCACTTATCGAAGATCAGATATCTAACCTTAGTGGCAACAGTCTCTTCACAACCCTCGACCTCGCTTCGGGGTATTATCAGATTCCTATGGCTAAAGAGAGTCAACACCTCACGGCTTTTGTCACTCCCGATGGCCATTTTGAGTTCAAGAGAATGCCCTTCGGTCTAGCAAATGCACCAGCCGTATTCCAGAGACTCATTAATAAAATACTTGGAAATAGGCGGTTTGAATATGCTTTGGCTTATTTAGATGACGTTCTGATTCCATCGAAAAGTGTAGACGAGATGTTTCAACGTCTAGAAGATGTACTAATGCTTTTTAGGCAATATGGTTTGACTTTGAAATTGGCTAAATGTAGATTTTTTGATTGTTCTGTCAGCTATTTAGGATACGAGATCTCTTCACAAGGCATTCAGCCTAGTGAAGGTAAGATTATAGCGGTTAAAGATTTTCCAATACCACGTAACATCCACGAAGTCCGCCAGTTTCTCGGTTTAACCGGCTATTTTAGGAAATTCATTCAGGGGTACGGGGAAATTGCTAGACCTTTAACGTCATTGTTAAGAAAAGATGCCACATGGCGGTGGACTGATACAGAGAATCAGGCTTTTCAGATTTTAAAAAATAGGCTGATCGATAGACCTTTATTGGCCCTTTATGACCCCACTCTCGAAACGGAACTTCACACGGATGCTAGTTCACTAGGTGTAGGGGGTATACTTATGCAGTGGCAAAAAGATTCGAGAGTCTTAAAGCCTGTTGCTTATTTCAGCCGACAGACTACCCCTGAAGAAAAGCATTTACACTCTTATGAACTAGAGACACTGGCTGTTGTATGTTCATTAAAAAAGTTTAGAGTGTATCTTTTGGGCATCCACTTTAAAGTCTATACCGATTGCGCTGCGCTGCGCACTACATTAACCAAGAGAGATCTGGTCCCGCGGATAGCAAGGTGGTGGCTGCAAATAAGCGAATTCACATTCGATATTGAATATAGACCCGGGGTCCAAATGTCGCATGTAGATGCATTAAGTAGGAACACTAAACTGCCTGCGGGGCCAGATAATAGTTTTTCGGTTAGCGTGTATACTATAGAACGCGAAAATTGGCTTCTTTCGCTGCAGTTAGCAGATCCCGATATATCCCGTATATTTAAAATTCTAAAGCCCGAAGACGACATAGAATGTAAAGAAATTCGTAAAAACTACGTTGTAAAAGACCATACAGTGTATAGAAGAGTAGATAACAGATTATGTTTAGTCGTGCCACGAAGTGCCCGTTGGCAAATATGCCGAGCCAATCACGACGACATAGGGCATTTAGGGTACGCAAAAACCTTAGAAAGGATACAACAACTATATTGGTTCCCGAAGCATAGAAAATTCATAAAAAAGTATGTCGCTGCTTGTTTAGAGTGTGCCTACAATAAGGATAATACGTCAAAACAAAAATCAGGTCACTTGTATCCAATAGAAAAAGTACCGATACCCTTCCATACAGTTCATATAGACCACCTTGGGCCTTTTGTTAGGAGTAAAGATGGTAATACCTATATCCTTACTGTTGTCGATGCCTTCACCAAATATGTCTTCGTAAGAGCTGTAAAAGATCTCAAAACAAAGAACACTGTAAAATTATTAGAGAAGATATTTTATGATTTTGGTGTCCCTGCTAGAATCGTGTCCGACCGTGGCACTAGTTTTACGTCAACGGCTTTCCAGACCTTCTGTAATACACATGGTATAAAACATGTCCTTAACGCAGTAGCTTGTCCCAGAGCTAACGGTCAAGCCGAAAGATTTAATCAGACCATTTTAAGTTCTTTAGCGACTCAAAACTCTTCTGGCCATGAGCGTGACTGGGACAAGTGTCTGGGTAAAATTCAATGGGGCATTAATAACACCGTTAATAGCTCAACGCATAAAGCCGCCACGGAAGCTATGTTTGGAATTAAGTTACGGGATAATATGTCCAATAAGCTAAATGTCGAAGATGTCTGTAGTAATGTAGATTTAGAAGTAGTTAGGAAACAAATAAGTAGCAACATAGAAAAAGAACAAGCCAAACAGAAAGAAAGACATGACGCGAATCGCATTCCTGCGGTAAAATATAATACTGGTGATTTGGTTAAAATTTCTCGGAATAATTTTGATAACGATAAGAAAAGTACTAAGCTTTTATCTAAATTCATAGGTCCATACAAAGTCACAGAGGTTCTAGGGAATGACCGCTATAGAATAACGGATGTCCCAGGATTTTCAAAGAAAGGAAAATCATATAAAACTGTTATTGCAGCTGATAGAATGCGACCTTGGATTCACATAAAAGCTTTGGAACTACATAACTCCGATAAAAGCAGCTCTGACGATAGCAATTCTGAATAGCTAATGCATCAATTACGTTATTATATCGTAAGAGTAACTTAGTTAGTAAATATAATAATTGTTTAGAATATTTAAATGGATTGTTTGATTTTTTTTTTTTGTAAAGCAACAAAACTTTATAAAATTTTATTATATACATCATAATAATAATGTCTTGTTTAGAATATTTAGTAGATTGTTCGATCATTTACTTATTTATTTATTTTTGTTTTATGTGTAAAGCAACAAAACTATACAATTTTTATTATTTACAATATACCTATCATAATATTAATGTCATGATTTTGTGGAATATATTTATTATACAGATTTAGAAAAAGTTGTAATTCTCGTGTATTAATCAAGTGTTAATTATAATTAAGTAAATTAGGTTATAATTTATTTATGTTTTACCTTCTCTAAGTCTAAATAAAGTATAATACAAAAATTAAGTTTATAGTGTGTGCCAGGAGGCAACACACTGTCGGATGGCCGAATGTCATGATTTTCAAAATTAATTGTATCTGATTTGACTTCCGACGACAATTGTCATTAAAGATGGCGGAAAATAAATATCAACGGAAACGGACATTGGGTAGTGTTCTAAAAGAATTAAGAGTTCACGTAGTGTTAAGTTCTTTTAGTCTCGTCACTTGGATTCGAGCATTAGAACCGAGAGGTTGTCTCCCTCCTAGAATAGTTATTGTGCAGTAGTTGTGAGAATTATTAAACCTAATGTGAAATATTGTGAGTGAGAAATATAAGTGTGGGTGTTTATCAAGGTGTTTCATTTTACTTTCAACTGTCCCGATAACTGAGCACCAACTTTTTTAATTGAAAATAATCTTTTTAACACTGAATTAACAATAAGTCTCTTGTGACTGTATCTTGCCTTCAAAGCATCCCACGCCGCATGAAAGTTATTCTTAACAATTTGAAAATGTTTTATTGTATTCTTCGCTTCACCACAAACACAAGACTTCAAATAATGCAATTTTTGTATTTCGTTGAGACTGCTGTTGTTGTAGATAAGCGTCATAAATGTGTCTTCAAACGACTGCCACTCCTCGTAGGCTCCCGAAAATGTAGGCATGTTAATATGCGGCAACTTAATCTCCGCTGCACTCGACTCGCGTTCCGAAGACGTCGTTGTAGTGTTCAGTGGGGCAGCAGGCTCCAGCATGTCCATCAAATCTGCTCGTAAGCCCATGTACAACTCTTCACATGCGGTGTGATCATCTTGAATGAAATAATCAATAGACTCCCGTTGATCTCGCTTAGTAAGTCGTAGCAAATTAGTATGCGCGGCGCGATATGCATCCCAGTATTCTTCTATGCCCTTTATTCTGGTCTGTACATAGCCGCGTGTAAGTCTACTCTTAGGACATTTCTTGATGTTAACTTGTGCCTTGTTTATAAGCGCATGTAAATCACTTAATTGCACCAACACGTCTTCATATGTAGTCATAATTACCGTTGAAGTTATTCAATTGCACAAATATTACGATCTTCTTATAGCTGCATAGAAAGGTTGGACTTTGTACTTGTTTACTCGTTAATCCGTCGAGTCGAACAATAGGCCTCGCCGGCCGGCAGTTTTTTGCACTTGATAGTGAATCCTCGCTGAATCCGGTTCGATTTTGGACCATATGTTGACGACACAAGGTATATTTGACAGTTACGGCCGGCGCCCGGTGTTTAGAAATAAAATGCATGTATTAACTGAACGATGGTTTATTTGCGACTGATCATAATTATGATGAGCGATACACGATTTACTCGTAACAATACCTCTTTCAATAGATCTTATCATATTATTTAAATTTAAGATTACATTTTAGTAAAAAGGTTCAGAAGGACATGTATAGCCGTCGGTCTGTTAACGTAAGTTGTTAATCCGTGTTGGTGGCCTTCAGGCGGCATGAAAACTTCCGACATTTGGGTGGGCACTAACCTCTCAACAAATCCGCACCAGATCAGCGTCGTGGAGTATTCTCTAGCCTACCCCAAGAGGGAGAGGCCTGTGTTCAGATGTGAACCATCAATGGGTTGAAGTCAAAAGGGTACGGAATTCAATAAAGGAATTCGTTAAAAAATAATAATATCATGCGACTTACATTATTCAGAGATATTTGTAATCCTTTCTCTAAGTAGGTGGGCATGTCGACAAAGAACAGGACATATCCAGCCGCAGAGCCTATGTGAGCTACCATGATGGCCCAGAGAGCTTTGGCACGGAAGATTTCTCTCCAGGGTGTACTAAGAACCTGAAAATGGAAGCATCTCTGTAAAAAACTTTCATAAGATTTCAATCACTTCTCTTCAATCTATTAATCGTATTTGGAGGGGCTTATAGGTATTTCAAAAATGCCTTTCAAAATTTTGGTAATTTCTAAAATTCTCTGAATAAAAGTGTAATATTTTACTTTTACTGGGCATGGTATACCATAACTCCACATTAGCAGAGACAAACATCAAAATTAAGAGCAAAGACTACCGGTAGCAATACTCAGAGTTTTAACAATGTTGCTAATGTGTATAGATAAGGTTAAGCTTTTTTCTAACAGAAAATAATAAAGGAAAGGACGACAGAGGAAAGGACGATAAATGTAAGCACCATTATTACTGATTGGTTAATTACAATTTAATAAAACAATAACTAGATCTAATACTCAATCCTTACCCTTCCTCCTGCGGTGTTCAATCCACTCTCGATGTACTCCCGTTCCTCCTCCGTCATCAGTTTGTGCTCACTCGGCGAGCTGGCAGAGAAGAAGTACCAAACAGCAGCTGTCACGAACATCAGGCTTGATATCGTATAGAAGATCACCTTCCATCCGATAGCAGTTTCGGCGAGGAGACCCGATACTGGCATAGCGATTATTGTGCCAATTTGGGTACCTGGTCAATACAGATGATAAGAAGCAAAACAAGAACTTGATGATGATGACGAAATAATTAGTGGATGTTGCGGTGAGTTTTCTGTCCGATTATAATTTGAGCATTTTGAAGTCAAATTCAATAGAGTAGTAGAATATTACCCTTTACCATTAGATAACTTTATTTTACATCACGTGGAACTTTAGCTTATAACAAGTGGAAAAACCTACCTCCATAGACGATCCCAGAGTAAGATGTCCGTTCATGTCCAGGCAGCCATCTGCCGAGAAGAGTGTGGTTGGCGGGGAACAGACATGCCTGAGTTAGCCCCATCAGCACCCGACAGACGCAGACTATCTGCCAACCGCCCTGGAAAGCATAGAAATTTCATATCTCGATTAAAACGCTATGCAAAAAATTTCTTTAATAAAGGAATATTTTATCAAGCTCACATAAGATTCGAATATGTTCCATGCTGCAAACGAAGGCAAGTATCACTCATTTTCAATGGAATTTTGTAAAAGATATTAAATTCCGTGAACATTCTGGGTGATCTTTAACGGTATATTGCGCATTTTCTTTAATATATTTTAAATGACGAGTACAGCATACAATGGGATGTCTGGTTATAAGATAATGTGCTTGACAATTTTTCTTTTTACATATTTAATTAGTATATTACATTATAATAGTAGATTCGGAAAAAGAAAGTAAAGAATCCTTTGGAGGTAGTATATTGAGGTTAACCAAGATTAGAGAAATATGTTTTCAACCCACAGTATAGTTGAGAGTGAATCTGTCTGCTAAGCGAAGGATTTCGAGTTTGATTGTTGGCCAAGGCAAACAAAAACGGCCTTAAGATGGCTGAAAGAACGGCCAGTTTGAAAATATAGTGACGCGATGCTTGGCCCTTAGAGGAGCGATGAAAAAGCATGCATTTTCAAGCAAATTGTAATTGCAAGATAATTTTGTTCATTTTAAATTTCTTCCGTGAGATTTTAACTTTCAGAACTCAAATCTAGGGAAGTAGAAAACCTAGCCGTGGTTGTAATTAATGATGTCTCATTTGTGTTCTCCATAATGACACAGGGACCCCTAATAAGCACGTGTAAGCGTTATTCACTTACGATTTGAACAGCGCGGCATCGTTACTGTAAATGTTACTTACGATTTGAACCAGAGTTGGTAACAGTGCACAGATGAAACCATTAGCTAGCAGCGCCACCAGCAGCACCGGCTTTCCCCCGAACCTCTTGGCGAGGAGCCCAGCGGGGATCTGCATCACCATGTATCCCCAGAAGAATGAAGATAGAATCACCCCTTGGGTTTTTTTGTCCCATTCATATATCTGAAATATGAAAGATGACTTCAGTCCATATTTATTTGCAGTGGAGTTTTAGAAATTTATGGTGAAAGGCTAACTCCATAACCCGTGCACAACGTACATCCAAGGGTAGCAATGATGCGTAGCAGATCGTTGAAATACTCTTATTGTACGGTATTCCTACGGTACTACGCACAGGTACTACACACTGGTATTAAGGATCGACATGACTGGACTGTCACCGCTATCATGTAGTGCCACAGAATATGCACAGAATACATAATAGTAGCTGTAATGCTAACGTTTTGTAACAGTTACATCAAGTCACCACATGTGTGTGTATCTCTGTGTGTGTGTGACTGAAAGCTATTCACCGTAACATTGGTGTCATTCCGGCGCGTGAGGTCAGTCATGGCCAGCACCGCCACGCCCATGCTGCCGCGCGCGATGAACAGAGCGATGATATTCAAACACATGCATATCATTTGTATGTGGCGAACTCCATACCCGTATTCTGTAAAAGTCAATCCGACAATGTCAATCCCTCCAGCCGCAACATCATGCTTCGTTTGGAGGCTGACTCATTCATAGGGGTGGCAGCTATCCGCTCCGAGGGGATCCATACCACCAGCGAACTTCTTCTTAGTCTTATAAAAACTATAATAATTAACGAAATTAGTGACAAATTTAAGAAACTTACTTTTTTCGGAAAGCCTTTCTGAAATCTTCATTTTGAAGAATTTAGTGTTAGAAGTGCCTTCATTAACCATTTTGCTATTTAATTATTGACAATGCCACATTTACTGTACACCATCGCCTCCCTCCACGGAATGGAAGGAACCGAGACTGCGACAAGTAAAAAAGTAACCTTTCTATGTAAATAAACATATAATTTTCAAGGGCAAGTTACAGAATAATGGTCTTTAATTTGTTAACCAAAAGGTTAAATTTACACAATAACGCCGAGAGAGTTATTAGCATTGACGTAAGTTCAGATTGACATGACTCGTGATAATTTTCATCCCCGAACAAACAAAGGAGCAAATATCGCGTATTTTCTATAGCTTAATTAGAATTTATGACAGGTTTAAATATAGAACTCTCACTCACTATAAAATTGAACGACATGTCTCGATGTAGCATGTTAGGCATTTTGTTCTCCTTTGTCCAGTTTTTGCCTCACTCTGAAAAAAGCTCATAGATTAACAGGCTTATCTTATTACCGTCCACAGACATGTATCAAGAATTGTTAATAATAATTGCTCTGTATTTTATTATATATGACGATATTTTACTGACGATCACCACGTTGATATCACCATTTCAGTAAAAGGAGATCTCCTCTCCACTCTCTTACATTATTTCTTGAAAAAGTCACTCATTTTGCTATGGTAGTATAGAAATTATAAATAATAAATTTATTGTATCCCACAAAAATGAGAAATAACAAAATCATACTCATGCATCTCTCATATTCCAGCAGCTGAATACCCTATACAATGTAGAACTATTTAGATAAAGATTGGACATCGCTATTTCAATGTCAAATACAAAGTTAGTATAAATCTTTGTTACAAAATATCAAACAAAGAACTCTTCCTTCATAACAATAATGTTGTGTAATAGAAAAATAACATCGTATTATCATATTATGAAGAAACTGTAAGCCTATCAGAATTTGGGAGCAGACTCATCTGGATCAGAATTTGTATATTCAAGATATACATTTTTATTAGTATTTGTTTGATATATTATTATTTACACTATTTTAAATAAATAATTTGTAATATTTTATTTCTATATATTTTATTTCTACATGTCCATATTTTCAGTCACCCTAAATGCAATATGTGAGCGACAAAATTGCTGGATTCCCTCAGGTTCCATTTTGTCTGAAAAATACTTCAGTGAAATCTAGTTTCGGATACGTGGGAAGAATCAGAACAAGGAATCTCTGGGGCATTGTTTCGTTTCTAGAAGACAAGATTTGTTGAAGTAAAGGAGGTCGTTGAAAGGTTACTTGTATTTTACAATAAGGCTACGCATGGTTCTGCTGCCAATTAAAGTTGGTTATTCCCAGTAGTTCTTGGGTTTGAATTTAAGAAGCATTTTATTTATTTTCAATAATCTACTGTTTTTGTATATACACAAATATAATAATATGTTGTACTTACACAACACTGCGTGACAGATGTTATCTAAATAAAGCGATACACCTATGATTACCTAGTCTGGCCATAAATACTGTTACATAAAAACTTTTCTTTTTTTCAGCTTTTTAATTATTTTGAATTTGGAACACGTATATTATTTTAAAAACTTCTTTCGATTTCGCGCCATTTCACATACTTTTTCGTGTTCATTATCAAATTATAATATGGAATGGGGTGTTAAAGAAAATAGGATTTCAGTGATTGCCTTGCACAAAGTGGGTATGGAGCCGTCGGTCATATTCCAGACACTTCAAAAGCTTGGTATCAGCCGTATGTTCGTATATCGTACAATCAACAGATACAACAACACTTCGTCTGTCGAAGACCAGAAAAGATCAGGGCGGCCGCGTGCTGTTAGAACTACAAAGGCTGTTAATTCTGTTAAAGCCAGAATTCGTCGAAACCCCATTAGGAAGCAAAAAATCTTATCGCGAGAAATGAAGATTCCCGCTAGGACTCTGTCGCGTATTATAAAACAAGACCTGAAGCTCGGTGCTTATCGTCGATATACAGGACATGCCCTAAATCAATCTTTACAATTAAAGAGAGTGGATCGATCAAAACGCCTTCTGTCGCGATACGCAGGTGAAAGGCACAGAAATATCGTCTTTACCGATGAAAAAATTTTCACGATTGAAGAACACTACAATAAGCAAAATGATAAAATGTACGCTCACAGTTCTAAAGAAGCTGCTCAAGTGGTCGGGAAGGTACAACGTGGTCATCATCCTGCGTCAGTGATGGTTTGGTGGGGCGTGTCTTATCAAGGAGTCACAAAACTGCATTTTTGTGAAAAAGGAGTGAAAACTTCAGCCAAAGTGTATCAAGATACAGTCTTGGATCATGTTGTGAAACCTCTCAGCAATACTCTTTTTAAAAATATACCGTGGACTTTCCAACAGGACTCTGCACCTGGTCACAAGGCGCGAACTACCCAAGCCTGGCTTGAAACCAATGTTCCGGACTTTATAAGAGCTGAAGACTGGCCCTCATCTAGCCCAGACCTCAACCCTTTAGACTTCAAATTATGGTCAGTTTTAGACGACATGGTCTGCTCTAAACGACACGGTGACATTGAGTCTCTTAAAAAATCTTTGGAGCAAGCAGTGGCGAAATTTCCCTTGGAAACAGTGCGTAAATCCATAGATTCGTGGCCAAACAGATTAAAGGTCTGTATAAAAGCCAAAGGTCGAAAGAATATTTTCGAATAGAATATTTTTTTTATTTTTGCTGAGACTTTAATAAATATGTAGGTATAAATTTTATTAATATTACATTACTTCATTTAAAAAAAAGCATTTTCATTTGTAACAGAACTTATGGCTGGACTAGTTATTAATGTTATTGTTATAGGGACTAAATATATTGGCCTTTGTTGTTTTTAAATAAAATAAATTAAATTTCAACAACTAAATTCCCAATAATATGCAACAAATGGCAACAACTAACAAAACTTTACAAACATGTACCTTATAAATGAATTAACTCGTAAATAGTTATGCACAATACATGGTTTCCCTAGTAAGTATATTATTATGATTCGTAAGTTCCCCTGAGAAAATAGAAACGTTTAGTTGAATATGTTTGTGACATCTTAAATAAAGGGCGGGGAAACTATAACAGAATAATATTGCATTCAAAGCAAATACTATAAAAATGTAAAAATGTAAAATAGTAGTGAAATTAGAAACAGGTTTGATTGTGGAATTATTTGAAATTCTTATTATTTCTTAATATTCTTACAGAAAGAGTGTAAAAATGACCGGACTTGTAATTACAATAGTATTAATGCAGAAAAAGTACACTGTAGAAAAACTCACCGCGTACTTGTTGGGAAAATGGAACAAAAAATAATCAATTTAGAAATATTTCCCGAGAGAAGTTTCGTATCGTCGGGACGATTCCTGGATATTAAATGGAGTCATTTACTTTTTTAGAAGTCTTTCTCGTTTCTCTGTCGTCCTTTTATCAGAAATTGCTGAATTTTTTCTACCCGATGTTTCCCTTAATGTTCTTGTGTCAATATAATAAACTACTCCTAGCAAAATACTAAACAGTGTTACTCGTCGCTCAAACGTTGTTCTCCTGTCAATATGGGCGTCAGTTCAATTCTTGCTCTAAACACCTCTACACTTAGAAAAAATACCACCAGCAAGCTGAAAAGAATCATTGCTAAATAATCTTAAAGTTTTTTTATGTAAATATGAAGGAATCGATTAGCTATAACATAAAATTAATCGACGAAGTAGCAGACGAGTCGCCTGATGGTTTCTAAGTGATCCCTATAGCCTATGAATCACGCACCACGTAAATATTTCCATAATAATCTTAAACGGGTGGTTGCCAGTACTGCAGCGTGGTAGACCTCACATTGCGAAATGACACAGCAGGAGTTCAGCAGTGGGGAAAATATGTGTTAAGACATAACATTGATAACAGGTCACATATAAAATCAATAATAAATAAAGACTACACTCTTCTCCTCTTCGTCTTCCGCTGCATTCTTACAATATACTCGATAAGATCACTGAGCCTATACACAATCTGACACGATCCGAGAAAAAACATTATAAATTACTGCCGGGAATCGAACCTGGGACGGAAAAGCTCAGCTAGAAACAAAACCGTTTACAAGATTCTTCTAAATATTTGTAAACTTGTATCGTTGATGCATCTGGAGTCCAATTAAAATAATTCTTTAAGTTTTCGTTACGTCACTGAGAATTCGCTAGTAAGAATCATACTCGTATTGAAGTCACTTCCTTTATCTTTGCATAGTCATATATTAAAAGTAAATTATGCATGTTTGGTCACGAGTTAAATTAATTCTAAGGTTTAAACTTGCCAACGAAAGAGATATGTTGTTATACTACTTTATGTCCTGACTTCATAATACTTCATAATACTTCTATTAAATATAATAGTTTAAATCATATTATGTCATCATAGCTCATGGCCATGGCGACTAGACTGAGACACTTCGTAATATTCAAACAACATTATTTAATATTAATTTTATTATCGATACTTATGTACAATTATTGTAAAAATATTTTCTTATTCTAAATACACTTTGTAAGATCTAAATTCTTCAACTCCACTGTATTACTTTTACACTATAATAAGTCCTCTTCTAAGCTTTAATTCTTCACAGTGACGTTTTCAAAGTATTCTTTTCATTATTCACTATGCTCGTTCGAGATTCAGTAACCGCCTTAGGAGTAGGTTTCCTTCCTGCAATTATCACACGGTAAAATTAGCACAATAATAATAATATCTAAGAAACTTTTAGTACGGTTTTCTTTATGGGGGCAGTTATAATAATAATAATAATTTTATTCCAGACAAACACAATCTCTATTATGCTATTATTTGGCATGGATATAAGTATGTACATAGTGTTGAAAACTCCAACATCGTAGAATAAAATATTGAAAAATATTTTTTTCAGGTTTCCTCCCCTACAAGTAACGTGTGGATAAATTTTTTTTCGTTGCGTTCCCCATAGTGTAGGCTATCGCAGAAAATTTCTTTCAACATTATAATGGGTCTCTTAAGACCATTTTTGGATTTAAGGGTTCGTTTACAAAATATTTGGCTTTGAATTGCTAATTTTGGTTAGAGTCAAGTGTCCACCCCTGCCGGCTATATGGTTGTAGTAATTCGACAAGCAAAAAATGTATTCTCAAAATTAGTTTATTATGATGAATTTACAAAGAAAACTATCACGGCTATGTTAGTCGATAAACTTACTACTTCGGAACTTGCGTGGCCTGACACGCGCTAGCCCGGTTTTTTTAAATAAATTTGCTGACAAGCTTTCTCAAGCTTGTCGTTACTTGTAACGAATAGAAAAACAGATATCAAATAAATGTAAATTACGCCTCATTTCATTAAATTTATGCTTAGTATTAGTGTGAAAACTTTCCTATTAATCATTATCAGTTATCTGTATAAATTAATTACATTAAATAAAAATTCCATAATTAATACTACAAGATAAAGCCATTATCGTACTACAAGATATTATCTTTTATCTGTATTCTGTGTTTATTTCTTTCTTTTTCTTCTCTCTTTCTTGGCCGGCAACGTATCAGTGATGCCTTTGATGTTGCTGCTGTCCATGGACAACGATAGCCACTTACCATCAGATGGATCGTCAGCTCGTATGCCGGTTATTCTGTAAAAAAATTACTTAAGTTATTACCTTCTTAGAACAATAAAAGCGATCGTACCTGCTCCAAAAAGTAACTTCTGCAACGTTGAGAATGGCGCATCGATAGCGATACAAAGGATGAATGCGACGATAATCGAAATTATTGTGTCCGCTGCGTACCGGTGCATCTGCAAATAAGAATTGATATTAAACAACTTAAATATCGCTTTTAAAATAATAATGATTGATAATGGATATATGTTTGTTACTCTTTTACGATAAAACTACTGAACAGGTTTACATGAATAAGATATAGAATAATTTTTATCCCGTAAAACGCGGGCAATGCCACGGGAAAAGCGCTAGTAAATAATAACATTGTATGTTATTGTTATTATTCAGGTGTCTGAAAAATTAATGCGAATAAAGAAATAGAACAAGCAAAAGATACAAATAAAATGTGTTACCGTATCCCCATCGCTGAAGTAATGCGTCTTCATCCACGTGCCGTTGGCGATGATGATGATTGGCAGGTGCACGAGGTACACGGCGTAGGACAGACGCGCTGGCAGCTTCCACATGCGTAGGGACAGGAACCAGTTGATCGGACCTGGGACACATATATTAGAAAGTTATTTACAATAATTCCCATAATGCGCAGGGACAAAATTGGAAAGTTATTTCCATAGTTCCCATAAGACCGGTAAAATTCCAAATTTTTACATTAAATTATTTGGATTTTGTTTTTAATTTTGTTGCAGTAGTACAAACGAATGAAATTTTTAATGTATCAAAATTTATTATGATACATATCATTATGATACTTTCTACACTAGTAAAAAAAGCAACAATATTAACAATATACACACTAGTGCTTTACAATAAAGCGTGGAAAGGTCGTTGCCTTTTTGCAACTAGATTCTCCCAACATACATGGATTTATTACAAACCTTGTAGTAACTACTTACCACCGTACCCATGAACGCAGGCAAAGATCATCCAGCCAACAGCACAAGCCCAGATCGCCCGCATGTAGGCGTTGAGGAAATTATCGAAGTTCTGAGCAGTGTGGTCGCGCTGGTTCACCGGGTAGACAGAGAAGATGCAGAAAGCCATCAGCACGAATGCCAACACCCAAACAATCCAAACGTACATCTGAAGGAAGAAAACTTTTATACTTCTTAAAATCTTAATCAAATAATGTTACGAAAAACTTTGGAAACAATATTAGATTTAGTACTTTTTTAATCAAACAGGCCATCTGACTAGGAACATGAGGAACATCAGAGGAATCCCCAATGCTTCGCAAGCCTTGAAGGAGAGATCTTTAATCTAAGAATAATCTAGTGATTATTTAAATCGTTACATAATGACAATTGACTGGATTTGGTATTCATAACGTGTTAGTAAATAAATAAACTAATTATGTAAATGTATGATAATGGTTAGTATATAGTATACAAATATTTATTATGATAATAGTATGCGTAAATATGATATTTTGGAGTAATTATTTGGATAGTTGTATTAATTCCAAGCGACTTTCATCCAAATTAAAAAACTATATTTGTATACTTAGCATTCAAAACTTTTGCAGTATGTCCGGTATATCCCATAAAATATTGGCAAAGCCTGTAAAAAGCAGCTACATAATATTGCGAAAACATTAAAACCTTCGTCAATGTCAATCTTTTCATAGTAAAATTGGGAATCGAGCGTAAATATTATTGAAAGCAAAATTGTATTCTACTCATGCAAATAAAATCAAATGAGGTATTTTCAAATTAAGGCGTATATCAGTTACAAACATATCAAAGACAACACTGTATTATAATATTTTATCACTGGTATTTACACTGATGCACTTTATATGTTCTAACGTTGTTCCTATTTACTTGAAGCTTAATTATTTGCTTCCTGAATAGTGTACTTACTCATAAATTAATTTCCTTCTAATATTGACATTACTACGTACAGTTTAGTTAACGTAACAATGATCTATACTAATATTATAAAGAGAAAAGATATGATTGTTTGTTTGCATTGAATAGGCTCCGAAACTACCGAAACGATTTGATTTTATTTATTTAAAATTTATGTCACCTTATAAGAAAAGGATGAACAAAGGGCAAACTTAATGCCTAATGGCATTGTCCACCAGTCAACCCTGGGACGGGATTCTTTCACTTTTGGGAAGCTACACTATCCCCAGGTGACATGGCTATAATTAATAGAATTTTTTTTACTATTTTTCCCGAAGTGAAATGAGGGCGATTTCCTAGTACATAATATAGTTGTCATTGTGAGATGGATTTAACAACATCGATAGTTCTGATTATTTATTTGTAGTCACATGTTTTGCAAAGAAATTTTATGAATGCGTTAATTCTTAATTATAAATTGTCTTTGTCGTATTTTAATTGCACATGTAGTTTTTCCTCGTTTAAGATAAAATCCGTGTTATATTATTAAGATAAAAAATTACATACCTTGGACATTCTAACCTTGCGCCCTCTGTATAAATTTAGCACGTATCCAAATATCATTCCAATGAAGAAGGGCGAAGCACGTGTTAACGTATTGATGTAATATAACCGCAAGTAGTCGCTGAATTCCAGGACACGGCTAAAAGTAAAGAATTCGATTAAGCGATACTTATTTGAACAAGCAACCGAGCATTTAATATCGCCGAGTTGTTTTGTTAAAGTATTGTTTTACGCGCTCAGCAGTGTGATTCAGAAATATTAAACTAGATGGCGCTGTACAACTTTCTGAATCACGCTGTTGAGATTCTTTGGCCCTAACATAAGTAAAATAGGAAATATCGAAAGGAACTTCGTTCCATCCGGGTGTCCCTTGACACCTCTCAAGTTTTTTCTTGTATTGAATTAATTGTGTATTAATTTTAAATAATGAGAGATAGGTCACACAATAAGCACCGTTCGAGGCACTAATGGAACAGAAAGCGTGCATTAGAGGAAGTTTTTTATTCAATTAATCCTAAGTCTAGTAAACAAGTCTAACAAACAAATCAATCCAACAAATATAAAATGAAATACTCACAAGGGATTATTCAGACCGGCGGTGAAATTAAAGATAAAACTGTAAGTGGTTGTAGCAACTAATGAAAGTAGTGTGATGATCGCGAGAGAGTACCAAGCGAACAAACTGGATCCAAACAGCCAAAACAAGATGATAGGGCAGAACATGTACAACTGTACATCCACAGCAAGGTACCACGAGTGATAAAGACACTGGAATAAAAAATTGAAGACGTCATGTATTAACATGAATAATGTAAATAAATGATGTCTAAAAGAGTAAAAAGTATACGTGATTTGAATAACGATCGAGCACGAAAACACAGTTTAGTAGAACATTCATTCTTGTATTTTTACAACTATTTACCATTATGAAAGCAATATACATTATCGATAAATCAATTCCCAGTCATTTGCTACATGATTCATATTAAAACCTAAAATCATTGACTCATCCATCATCAATCAATAAAACTAATCTTTTCAGATCTCTTCAAAGTGATTCATCGTACAGCTTTTCGCATAGTCACGAAAGTATTTTCACAAATTGTATATTAAAATATTCTTAGTACGACAATTTAATACAATGACATGCTCTTATATTTTTCTATTCCTAGGTTTAGTTTCCTAGGAGTTTTATTATGAGGTTTAGTTCTAATTCAGAAGAATAATATCAAGACAAAGCACATCAAAAAATTTGATACTTACTAGATCCGTAGGATTGACATAGTTTTGAACATGCAGAAGAGTACTCCACCAGTACTCCCTGCAGGACATGACTGCCTGCGCTACGTTCTGCCAGAATGGACCATCAGCCACGTGGAGTAATAGTGAGGACTGCAGGAGAACCACCGCAGCCAGTAAAGGAAACATTCGAAGAAGACGATTCAGGTAGAAAAGATGAAGAGAACGGATGAAACGACCTGAAACCATTACAATAATGTAAAAAAAGTTCTGTTTTTTATTGTGTGTAAAATTAGGATAAGATGAGCATAAGTTTTTATTGTATTTAATGTTTTTTCACTCAAAGACAAAACAACGTCTACAAACAAAATTAAGTGACAGGAAATTTAAAATTCATTTCAAGCTATAAATTAATAAGAAATATATAGTTGCCTGATATTTAGCAGGCCACTCGGTAATGTGGGTGCTTGCAATTCCAATTTACGGTAGTTATGCGTGTGTTATACTTATAAATAAAATGGCATGTGCAGTGCAAACACACACTCGGTAAGTATTATAAATCCTACCGTTAGATTTATGACAACAATGCATTTCAAGAAAGGGCTAAAAGTAATGAATAATTATTACAATCGTATTTTTAACAACAAGATACTTGTAGAAAAAACACCAATTCTGAATTGAAGTCGAGTTGTTTTTAAAAATTATTTCACTTCAGTAATACATTAGGATATGATGCATTAATGTCATCGTGATTCAAACATACATTCGAACATGTATTTTAATGGGAAGAACTGAAATAGTATTAATTATCAGAAAGTTTATTGTATTATTTGTTATGACGATAGAGTCGCATAATATTTTTCTTCACATTTGAAGGGAGTTGTTATAATCCCTAATTGTAATCAAAATATTAGAATTATTCTCAATATGGCAAAGAGTGGACACACGACATACAATTTGAGCATGTGTAATCACCATTTTATCTTAAAATTAAAAGTTAAGCTGTTTGCAGCCGTCCTTTTGAGACTGTGGGTCTGTTTGGTTTTGGCTACGTTACTCCATTTTTGGGGTCCGAAATAAATATTCCTTTGATTTAATGAGTTTATAAGATGACACTTACCTCGACTTACTTTCCCGATGGTACTGTAGACGCAGAGGATACCACTTAACATAAAGAATGTGTCCACAGTCAGGGGAGAAGAGTTTACCCACACCGCTTCGAAGGAACTGATCCACTGCAAAATTAATTACAAAAATTACAATTAATTACAACAATAACAATATCATTAAAACAGCAGGACTCTATATCACTAAGAAAACATGTTTATTGAGGCAGCGATAATAGGCGATTTTATGTTTGCATAAATAGTAATTTTATCATTCTAACTCCAATGATAAAATTGAGAGATTGAAAAATCAAAAACACAAATTGCTAAATTGAATCACTAAAAATTGATTTGAATAATACCAGCACAGTAAAACAAACAAATTATAAATTCATAAAGTTATTTAATTTAATTGCATTCAAGCTTATTAATGTTACCAAATCATATTTTGGGTGTAAACACAGACATAAATAGTAGCGTATTGAGCCCTAGGCTACTTTTACTAAAAATGGTGCACCCTGAACAATGGACAATCACTTATTTTTCAATCGGCAATGGGTCTGCGATACCTTATCATTATTGATGTTGGACGACGCTAACCACTTAAGATCAAGTGACTCGACTGATGTTTTGTTACATTATGATTATAATCTAAAATTTTAACAAAAAAGACAGACCTCAAATGATGTACATCCTTTCCAATAAAAAAAGAATCATCGAAATCGGTTGGCGTGATATTTAATTATTCGTCCATTTGTCGCGCACATACTTAATTCAAATTTAAGACTTATATGGTTTTCTCATGGATGACATTGTCAGATCTCGCTCATATTTAAGTGGGACTACATGACAAGCATTAACTTTCGATTAAAAAAAGAATCATCGAAATCGGTTTACCCAGTCGAAGGTTCTGAGGTAACAAACATAAAAAATACAGTTTAATTGAGAACCTCCTCCTTTTTTTGAAATCGGTTAAAAATACTTACTGCAACCGTATCTCTTAGATTGTGAAGAAATCCTAGTAAGGTCAGTGAGTAGGAATGTCCGACGATCACCCAAAACATTGAGATTGCCCGGATTCCGTCAATGCACTCTAGGGCTCCGGGCGGTGAATTGAAGTTCAGGAAACGAGAAGTATTCGTGTACACGGAGAAACAACGATAGAGTGTGTTGACTTGTGATGTTTCTTTAATAGAAGATGAATATTGTTATACAGACAATTCGTTATTAAATAATTAAATTTGAAAAATATTTTGAGACGAATACTTGTATATATATTTACAAAGCCTAATTAATTATAAGCACATGTTTTTATATAAGTAACAAATGTAAGGAGGATGTAAGGATCAATGAACTGTGACTTCAAGTGGACAACAGATTTATAAACACTTACCCCGTTTGAGGACAAACAACTGATACAATTCGTATGAAGTGCTGATAATCAATATCAATCCAAAAAAGGAGAATATTGCACTGAAAGCAAACGAATAAAGTAAATATTAATAAGTAAGTACTGATAATATGTAAGGTCTAGTGGCAGTAGTTCGGTTAACCGGACTAACCGAACTACTGACACTTTTTAGTGGCAATAGTTCGGTTAATATATCGATACCGGAATTTTCAATTTCTTATTACTTAAATCAAAACGAATATGTAAAATAAAAGGTTTTTTTTAATCAAACTATAAATTTCATAAGTAGCTTATATCATGTTAGTTTTAAATTTTAACTAAACTTTGTGTGTGTGTGTCTCCCACAACCTCTCCCTTTCTGTCTCCGGAAAAACAAATGACAACCGTCAAAACAAATGAATGACAACCATAAAACAAACGATAACTGTCATACCAAATTACAACCCATTCATTTATGCTTCACTCAGTCATTCAGTTATTCACTCATTCATTCACTAATTCATTCATTTGTTCATTAATCCATTCATTTATTCATTTACATGATTTGGCGGTTGTCATTTGGCTTGACAAATGTCAATTCTGTTGTGCCAGTTGTCATTTGTTCCCTTATTAAGTTTTATATTATTTATTTTTTATTTTATTCGTGTTTTTTCCACATTTTATTAGTTATTCTGCTATTCCGGGCCGAGACGAATCTAACAATGAATGTGATGCTATTTTTGAAGTTATACTTCTTTAGGCGCGTTATGAAATAAATGGAAAAATTGTTGAAAGTGAAATTTTAAAATTTGTAACACGAACGGTGACATAAAAACGACGGTGACGAAAAACGTCACGCGCGTTCTTAAAAACGCTTGTTCTGACAAAATGTTTTTTAAATGTTAGAATATTTTTTTGATTATTGTTTTTTTTTAATTTTTTTATTAATATTGTTTTTTTGAAAGTGTATTTTGATTTTTAATTTTTTTTTAAATACTGTTTTTTGAATTATTTTTTTCATGCCAAAGAAGGATAAGTTCTCACGCGCGTACAAAAGTACACGTTTATATTTTGTTTTTATAATATTTTTATTGAATATTGGACATGATTATACAAATTCGCTCTATTTACATGTTCATTTTGATTTGAGTAATAAGAAATTGAAATTTCCGGTATCATTATATTAATCGAACTATTGCCACTAAAAAGTGTCAGTAGTTCGGTTAGTCCGGTTAACCGAACTACTGACACTAAAAAGTTGCATTAGTTCGGTTAACCGGACTAATAACCGAACTACTGCCACTAGACCATATGTAAGACCGGCGTGGCCCGGCGGCTTGTATCGATCCTATGATCGAGCAGGCCTGGTTGATATTGGGATGGGAGACCGTTAGTGGCAAAAATTTTAATTTTAATTTGAAGTTGCCATTTTTTCCGAAAGCACGTAAAGCTATCGTTCGTGTTTGTTATAGTAAGCTTGTAGGTACTGCTAGTTATCAATATAAAATAATTGCGGCAGAGGTCGCTTTTGAGTTACAAAATACTGAATTTGCAATATTTGTGCAATAGTAGTCAATAAAACAAAAGTTATATCAGTATTCGATCACTTACATGGCAACATAATCGGCTATTGAAAATGGCTTGTCATTCGGTAAGCGACAGTAATATTCAGAAAACGTAAAATTTATGACAGGGATTTGGTCCTGGATGAAACTGATTGTTTCCTCTGGAGAACAGGCCCAGGGCACGCAAACCGCCAAAATAAATGCACCACTTGAAGTGAATACGGGGAATATGCTGAAAATAAAAGAGAAATTATAAACTGTCTCTGGTTCAATGACAACAAGAAGATGAATGGATTGCTACGTTGATAAATTCATTCATTAAGAGGAATAGTTCACTATCAATTTCCATCAGGTTTCTTTTCGTACTGCATGGATAAAAATATGGTACATATACAGTAAGAACTTAACTTTTGCAAATATATTTAAGATGAATAGTTGAAAATAAATGTCGATTTTAGGCCGAGAGAATAATAAAACTGTGATTATCACGCAGTTTTGATTTATAGCGAAATAGGAGCAATGAACTACTATAGTAATAACTTATATCACTAAATAGGAGTCGCAAAATGAATAAATATAGGATTATGGATATTATAAAATCAATACCCTTTGTCTTTAGACGGTCTAATTTTATTTTCGAAAACTTTATTGGATATACGAAAAAAATTTAGGTTGATAGCATCCGCAAATTGCGTAAACATATCATTGAATTGATGTATATCAATGACATAGAAACTAATATGGTTTATGCGTTACAGTAATAAATTTTAACAATCACCTTGGTTCTATAGGCTCTCCAGCTCCCGTGTTGGCGCGGGCCCATTGCTTTATAGCCCAATACTGGGCTATGTCCTCTGTCTGATTACCTTGAGGTGGCCATGGTATTTCTGGCCATGGGATATCTGGTAACGCAGGAAATTCTGGAATTGTTATGGTTTGGTCCAAAGGAATCTTTATCGTACAATACTTCCCCCGAATTTCATAATCATCTATAACCTCATTTATTTTGAGGCATTGATGGTAGTCTCCTAAGTCTGCTAGATGGCCCCCGGCGAAACCACTTGGTATTCTGCCACTAGCGTCTAAAACTGTATAGGATGATGAAAACAAATTAGTTAAAAGTTCAATAGTTACTTAACCATAATACATTGCATACTGTATAGTAATTTTTGATTAATTAAATACTCTACATTTTGACTATAAAAAAAATCATCTCATATTTAAGAGTTTTAAAGTTTCAACGTCTTAACTCTTTGAAATGTATTTTTTTTTCTTGTTAACTGAAAAAACTTTAGATTGCTACCGTACATATTTATTGTACACCACGAGTGTTTAACAACAATAACAAATGTTGCAACGAGGCATCGCTCACCAGAGGAAAGCGATAATCTTTTTGTTTTCTTACACTTTTAACTAAAATAGCTTCAAACAATTTATGGTTAGTTTTACGAGTAGAAGGGTGGTTAGCCTGGCCAGTGATGAATCTTTTGGATTCGCCATTATAGGAGCAAAGAGAGCGTGGCATCAAATCATCAATATATGTACAATAAATCAATACAACAAAGATACTCCTACATTTTATTTCTGTTTTCATTCACAATTTCCCATGGACATCAGTGACACCATATAATCAACGATGTGTTGCTGATCAAGAAAGAAGATAGAAATATGAAAGAAATTACTGGAAAGTAGTAATAAGTGTTCAACTGAGAGCGTTATGAAGAACTTTCAGGAGTTCAAATGTTTTCTCGATGTTTCTTAATAGATCCTTCTGTGCCATCACTTCTGATCCATTCAAGTCAAAGATATTATTATTGTTTTTTAACATTACTGTTTAATCAACACTACTTACATCGTAAACCTAAGGAATTATTTGCTAAGAACAATAATTGTTCTCTACACTGCACTGGATCCAACACTCTTTGATACAAATCTTGATCAAATGCATCTCGGTTATCCACATTGGAAGCACTAACAGTACATAAAACACTCGAAATAAACAGGAAAAAACGACTCATTATGCCCCGTCTAGCTCACTACCATTACTGTTTTTAAACTAATGGTCAACCAGACAACGGATACTTTTAAATAATCATTATCGAAAATTATCGTTAACCAGTTTATTTTGATAGGCTATCTCATCGTATAACACTTTATGATATAAGTTCGTCCACTGCTCAAATCACGACGTTCATTCGCAAACATGAGATAGGGCGCAAAGTGCTTTGCAATGTACAAAGCTGTTTTGTGCATCAAAGCACTTTGTAAAAATATCACTTATGAATCTGTTCAATAATATTGTGTTTGAAAGATTTGTTTAAATATTTTTGTAACACGTGGTGTCCAATGTTCTTAGAGTCAATTAAAAATGTTTTTGTAAATAGTTTGTAAAGTTAAAATGGAAAATCACTTTCTGTTTTTGTCTGAAGTAATCCTTACACAATAATCCTTAGTCGTTACACAACTAGCTTTAATTGTTGTTTTTTTATTTTATTAATATGAAAGTAGCTACAATCAGTTACAATAGGAGATAAAACGAACCTATAATTTTAATTTTAAATTAAATTAAATAGGTGACGTCGGTTGCTGATTTTTAAGCTTTAAAATTTTGTATTAATTATAAATATGCCGTTAATTATTAATATGCCATCCATTGGAATGTAATAATGCCCGTTCTAGAAAGATTAAAGTGCATCAAAATCCGCCCAGTAGTTTTAGTATTTGTCAGCATACGCGGCCTTATTTATTAGTACTACTTCGTTAGTCGTTTAATATTATTGTTCAATTTGCAGATAATGTATTATAATAAAATCCAACATAGTTTACCAAGAATTATCCGGTTTTACGATATAAACACCTGTGACATCGTAATAGAACGTGAAGTCTGATGTTTAATCCACTGTAATCTGATTACGAAGTAAAAATGTGATTATCGATATTATATTATATTATTCATCATTTAACGATTCGGACTTGTAACGTATTAATACAATTTTATGAGTTTATTCATTGCTCACTGTTTTGAGATAGGTTTGTAAAAGATGGTTTTATTTTTTCTGGTTTACGTATTTTCATCCGATTTAAATTTGTATGCAAAAGTATTGTTCAATCGAACAGAGGAAATGGGTAAAATAGAATTTGCAAGATTAAATTGTTTTCACACTGGAACAGGTAAAATTATTTAAAAAGTAGTAAAAATCTGCTAAAGTTGTACTTTAAAATTGACTGCAGTAATAGTTGTATAACAGTCCTGTGTCGGATATAAGATAAAACTAAATTTTCGACATTATTACGACATTATAAATTACTGAAGAAAGAATAAATAAAATAAATATTAAAGTGACAGTTTGTAGTATTCGGTTCTAATGGAAATGGCTTACGTTAGTATAATTATTAGTTCATTGAAATGGCTGCATTCGGAATTTGGTGTAGAAAACAACACAATCTGACATTGTTACAGAATAGAGGCCTCAATCTGTATACATAAATAATAGTTTAAAAAATAACACGCTTATATAGATAATCCAACAAAAAAAATATAGAAAATAAACTTTAATTAAGAATCGTGTAATTGTAATAAAAGTGTGGGGTGCATGGTGTCAATGAGTAGAAGGATTATCGTTTTGATAATATCTTAAAAAGCACCCCAAGCTTTTATTACAATTACACTATTCTTAATTCTTTATTTTCTATATTTTTTTGTTGGATTATCTATAAAAACGTGTTTTTTAGTTTTTTAAACTATTATTTATTTTTTAATTTTTAAGTTTGATTTTTTTTTTGTTTGAATATTGAATCGTCATCGGTCCTCGATAAGTCTACGAAGTTCGAAAGAAATCTCACTATTTAATTTTAAAGCTAATTAAAGCGTGTAATTAGGGTTTTCTTTCTTTCTTTTTTTTCTTTAAATATTGAATTGTCATCGGTCCTCGATAAGTCTACGAAGTTTGAAAGAAATCAGACCATTTAAAGCTAATTAAAGCGTGTAATTAGGTTTTTCTTTCTTTTTTTCTTTAAATATTGAATTGTCATCGGTCCTCGATAAGTTTACGAAGTTTGAAGGAAATCTAACCGTTTAAAGCTAATTAAAGTGTGTAATTAGGTTTTTCTTTCTTTCTTTTTTTTCTATAAATATTGAATTGTCATCGATCTTCGATAAGTCTACGAAGTTTGAAAGAAATCTGACCGTTTGAGGTGGGTCAAAATCAAGTCCAAAGAGAAGTCACAAACAAACAAACAGACAAACAAACAAACATATAGATGAAGCTAATATAAAGCGTATAAAAAGGCAAAAGTGATTGATTGATGTATCAATGCACAGGCCAAACCCTTAGGGCTAGAAACTAAAAATTTTATACATGTATTCCTCTTATGAAGTAAGCAGCCACTAAGGAAAGATTTTTCAAAATTCAACTCCCAAGGGGTGAATTAGGGGATAAATATGATAAGCATAATTTCCGCGTGCGAAGCTGCGGGCAACAGCTAGTTAATTATAATTAAAGTCCACAAAGTCAAGGTCTGTAATATGACAAAGATTTTTACGCAAAACTTAATCATTGGCGATAGATTGAAATCAAACCTAATGACGGAGATTGATACAGGTAATTTTATTGTAAAATTCTTATCTAATTCGAACACTCAATATAATAATGTTTTTATCAAAGAACTTATCTACGAACGAAGTTCATTAATTAATAATTAATACGTGAACCAATAAAAATTAAAAAAAAAAACCGCCTGCCATCAAAATAGCTATCATGATATACCTTTTTAAATCCTTTAGTTAATTTGATACCCATACTGCACTATTTTACATAAGGTGTGAAAAGAGTTCTCCTTCAGGGCCGGCGTTGCATTGGCAATTCCTCTGGTGTTGCTCATGTCCATAGGCGACGGTAACCACTTACCATCAGGTGGCCCGTATGCTTTTTCGTCTGCCCTTCAGGCTATAAAAAAAATTACTTATTTTTATTTTTTTGTACTTGAAACAGTAGCATCTCACTGCCACACTTGGGTTATCAAGACGAATGTAACGATATCTTAATTATAATATAAATCCGTTCAATGGTTTGGAAGATATGAGGTAATAAATAATATTACACACATACATACAAGATACGCGCGAAAAACATAACACTTCTTACCAGTCGCGTAAAACGTTCCAGACATCCCTCGTTACGCGCATGGAGGAGTATGAATGTTGCCACAGTTAAATAAGTTTACATGAAAAAGGAGTGCAGGAAGAAAGCTAGTATAATATTTTCATATAATATGTATTATAAACACATACCATTAATAAAAATAAATAAATAACTAACGCTTCACACTAATAGCCCCACACTAGGATTCCCTGTGTCGTGGGTGCCATGGACAACACACAAGACAAGGACATTCAAACCCAGACCAAGAACAGAAATTCAAACTCATCATTCAAATTTCCGCCTCGCTGGGAATCGAACCCAGGACCCTTGACGCGGCGATCCGGCATGGTAACCATTGCACCACACTGGTCGTCAAAATGAATATTAAACACGCATAATATTCACACAAAATGTCAATGAACTAACTTTTTGGAACTTACGATCGAATAATCGCATAACGGATTCTATAGTGCCTTTAAACTAAGGCTAGAATCATATTTACTCGTATTATTATGACCGCGCGGGACGACTCACCGTGCGGTACAAGATCGTCCCACGCGGTTTTAATAAGTATCTTTTATATCTCAAAAACCATTTTATGGGCATTATAATAGTATTGTTATCAAGTTAATCAAAGGTAATTATTACAAATTAAAACATTACATATAATATAACATTTTAATTGTTATACTCCTATTTCAGTGCTACCTTACGCCCAACTGTAGATTTAGTTGAAAAGCACTATAGTTAATACGTGAAAGGAAAATTTAAACCTTCGTAAGAATAATAAATTATTCAGGCATGTAATAGTTTAAGATTTGGAATAGTCATAGTAACTTTTTAGTGCCTGTAACTTACTAAATTTATTAAAAAAATAGAACATTATTGAGTGTCAAGGTGAAGTTACCATTTCATATCCGCGACTGCACAACCAATCTGTAGTTATTATAATAATCAGATCTATCGTTTTAAATATAACAAGAATTGTAATTTAAATTAATCTAATTTAGCGGTCTATTTGAGCAACCTTGCACTAGAAACGAATGTAAAAATTAGACTTTCTTATCTCAAAATCATAATTAATTCGATATAATTTTATCTGTAGCTCCTCAACCGATAGTAGAATTTTTATCACTGTGAGCAATTTGATAATTCCGATACATCCGGAATTAGCAACAGTTGATCAATGTGTTATTTACGTGATGAATTTTGGAATTCAATCAATTATAATAATTAATATTTTATTAAATTACACATAAACATATTAATTGTTCTTTGTTATCAGAAAGGGGATAGGAAAATAATAATTATTAATTTAATCTTGTCTGTCTCTCTGGTTATCTGTCTGTGCATGCATCACGCGGGCAAGCGTGATACTCAACGGATTTAGATATTATCACAAATAAATCATTTGTTGCATATCGATAAATAAGAACTAATCCTATTAGCAAAATATATAAAACTAGTTATCCAAGAAATGAAATGGAATTTGCGCACGTAAAGTAAGCAATTCTTTATCAAATTTATGCACGAAAAATTATTAATAAAACATCTTATTACAAGTCATAACTTCAAAAACTGTTTCTGCACTATCGCATTTCATTTATCGCATAATAATAAATAGTTGTAGATCAGTGAAAATATATAAATATACATATATCGGTGAGGCCATGAATCTCCAGTGAAGGTCCAGGGACGGACCTCTTTATTCTACAGCACTTGTCTGATGCAGAGGCTGGCATATAAGAAATGTCATGTCATATTTAGATTAGGGAATTGTCAATAATGTAGAACAGATTATTATTGATCACGTAGTGTTGAAGTACTTTGGAATATTGATGTGAATGTTAGGAGAACTGGAAATATATCATGGTGCAAAGTAAAAGGAATATCATTTCATAACCAATACCATAGAATACCTCCTTCTGCTAAACATACATAAACAAAACAGTTCAGTATATATTATGAACATCAATTATTACAGTTATAATAACAAAAACCTCACGCACAATCCCAGGCTTGGACGACATAAAAAACAATGACCCAAGAATAAACTTTAAGAATTGCAATACCGGGGCGGCTTAGAATATTAACCCCAATCCCACGCCGGATGGGTGTCGTAGGAGGCGATTGAATCCAACCCACTGGTGGTGGAGATCCTCGGAGTGATTATATTGGTAATATTGATTTTAATTGCTAATTATTAACATTATTACTATTATTATTTCTCGATGGGGTTCACACAAACAACTCGTCGTTTTCCGGCTGGGGGCTTGAGAGCCAGTTCTTTCTTTCTTGGTCGGCAACGCATCAGTGATGCCTTTTGTATTGCTGATGTTGATGGGCGACGATAGCCACTTACCATCAGGTGGATCGTCAGCTCGTTTGCCTGCTATTTCCATAAAAAATCTCTGATGTACAGCACAGTGGGACAGGCACTAGCCATTAATATAACAATTTAAATCGACAGTAAAATTATATAGGTTCTATATTTTTGTGATAAGAAATTAAACAAACTCTGTTTCCACTTAAACCAACAATTTAATAAGAAACATTTTTTATTCAATTTAAAAACAACTTTACGAATGACGGAATTCGAAAAACATTTGCAGAAACAAAACACGTTCCTAGCGTCAGAGCTAATAACGCCAAGCGCAATAACTTCACGATAGAAATGATTTTGATGTTTCCTGCACACAGCACAAAAATCTGAGATACGTTTATTTGTGCCGGTTCCCTTTTTATCATACTTCAATAGCATCGTCATTCGGGCACGCCATCCTATCTGTTAAGATTGCTAATGGAATAACGCCATGAAAAATCTCAATCTCAGGAAAGTTGAAGAGAAACCTACAAGAGAATAAAACCTGAGGTTTTACGACATTACTGAGATCTGTCTCATTACAACCGCCGCAGCAGACACGCAATCTCCATTAGCTTTTACACCATACTCTGCTTCATTGTGAATTCCACTTTACAGCCCTTGTTTACAGGCCTTGTTCTCTATGGAAATACGCAAAGGAGATTATACTTGTCTTAAATTTTACCCGATATAAAAAGTGTAAAATTTCTCCTAGCTAAGCATTATGTCTATGATTATCACGCTGGAATTATTTAAGATGATAAAAAAATATTATTATTAATACGAATGGTAATTCAGAGTTTACACGATAATTAAAATTTAAAAATATTATAATTGTCATTGACGTGCGGTACAAATAATTAATTAATTATTTGCAGAATTCCTCATAATATTACATTCATTACGTTAGTCATTTTATAAAGTTATTCAACATTTTAATTCTGATAAAAACTGGCCAAGTTAACTCTAACCTACTTTAAGATCTCACATTTTTAAATAACAGCAATTGTTATAGGTATCCAACAAAGCAAAGAAATAGATCTCCATTCTTTTTGCGGCGATGCCCACAGCCAAGCATATTTTTTGTATTGAACTTGGCTCTCCTTTTTTACATTTATGTTTTTGGTGGGATAATGATTAATCAAAGTACAATTTTTAAAGAAGTACAAAAATTGGTTTATAAATTAGTTTGGAATTAGTTTGGGATCAGATAAAACATACGAGAAATGACACTAATAATAATGTATGCTAACTAATAATGTATGCTCAGTTATTGAAGGCGGCTAATATCCTTAATTGTACCGTTTCAACAGTAACACAGTTTCCATATAAAAACAGGTTGGAAATAAAGAAGAACATTCAATTAATTATCGAAACATACGTATACTTGCAGGAAAAACAAACACGGCTTTTGTTTCCGCTACATGAAATCCGTTCCTGACTCAGAGAATTGCAAATGGTAATGGGTATGCGATTGTTGTTTAACAGTTAATTCCACGAACGCGTAATCAGGAAATTGTGCTAATGGCTCATTAATTTAGGGTTACAAATTGTTAGTCTAAACTTTTTATAATTGGAGTAAACCCAAATCCTTCATCCCCTGAGCCTTTACAAGTCCTCTGTTGGGCATAAGCCTCTCCTAACTTGTCAGACTGACCGATACTGAGCCTTCTGAATCCAAAGAATACCTGCTGTTGTCATCAGATCGTCAGTCCATCTGGGCGGGGTCAAATATACTACTACAACTAGGACACCCGATTTTAGAATTATGAGACGCCCTATTTTAGAATTATGAACAATTACATATCCAAAAATATTACAGACGGTAAACGTGATGGTCAATAACCGGGATCGCCGAATTCATAACGATTATATTTCTGGAAGCGGAGCACGTCGAAATTTTATTACCTTTCAACTGAACAAACTGAAGTTGATAAGTAAGTGATATTTAAAAGATAATTATCTAGGCATCTTTGATCTCTGACTCACTAATAATATTTAAACAAAGTCCTTCAATAATTTGAAATCTCAATAAGTTCCTTTAAAATTTCACTTTACATTATAAGAAGTACAAATCTGAACAAATATATTATAAAATTTTAGCAACAAGTTTCCTAACGTAGTCTTTAGTACAATTGGAGTGTGAGGGGATCCATGGTTCTAAACCAACTCACCGACTAAAACCTGAAAATAAAAGCCAAAATAACCTCTTCTATATGTGGTGCGTACTGGTGACCAACATCTGAGGTAATAATAACTGGTGCCTTTTGTTGAAGGACTCTTGAACACTAACTTTATCCTGATGTGCGTATAATTAAAGTCTTCATCAGTTTGGCAGGACGGTACTACTTTTAGATATTTTACTAACTTTATGTGACTTAAAAGACAGTAATTTATTTACAGCTTTTTGTTACCGTTAGCACTATTTATAGACATTCATAGAAGACGACTAAAATCAGGCATCATAGCTTCAATATCATATAATCCTCTCGAATTAAATATCCTCTGCACCCTTTCACTTACTTGTTACACATCTCAAACCTGCTGTAAAATTGAAGCTCGATGTTACTTCAGAAGACAGATTTCAAAAGTTTGATATTTTTATAATTGTGCTGTAATGAATCTTAATTTTAAATACCAATTTTGAACAACTGCGTAAGATTATATTATATTATTGTTATGGTACATATTAAAATGCAACAACATATTCAAAGTTGAAATATTCAGCTTTGATTGCACCATGCAAAGCGATAATATCTTTCCACATTGTTTCAAGAATTCAACTTATTTCGGTGCATAGGAATAAATTGTTAGAGATGTAGTAACATGCCGTCAATTGACCAGATATTTTAACACATTTCTAAATGATTGGGATATTACTCTTGTATTTGATACAAGCAACCCAATAATATTACCCAACTATACATATACAACCGTATTACCCGAATATGGACTTATGAAGATATCACATACCTACCTACCTACCTACATCCAAGACTCTAACCACAATCACATACCTAACACGTGTCAAGCCAAGTCGGCAGAACACAGTACCCCCAACACAGCTACACCTGTCTTCTGCGACAGTAAACAGAACTGTCGGTCTTCACACAAGAAAACCTATTAACAAGACGGATTAAATCAAGGTAGAAGATCGTCCCCATCGAAAAACACTCCAAAGTCGAGTAACGAGATAATCAACAGAAACTTTCCCGTCGACAATGTAATGGACGAGCGGGGGCGGGGTGCGGGGGAGGGAGGAAGGGGAGGGGATCGAGGACCAATCGTAATACAATTAAAACTTTATAAGTGAAAGCGAGGACGCCTACTTACCCACTGAAAATACTAGGCCACAAAGTTTTATTCAGCATGAAGAGGTCTGGTTTATGACGTTCTGTGTACATTATTTCGCTGTGGGTGTACGGCAGCTTAATTCTAGTACCCGGATGACGGAGCTTTGCTCGGTTTAGTGTTGCTTAACAAGGCTATCTACTGAAGTAGCTTTAGTATTGCTACTCGCCAGGAAGAGTCTATTGCAGCAGTTTTTCATTGCCTGAAATACGGATAAAACTAAATTTTCTAAAAATGAATCCTAGCTAGATCGATTTATCGCCCCCGATACCGCCTATGTATTAAATTTCATGAAAATCGTTGGAGCCGTTTCCGAGATTCAGAAAATATTATATATACAAGAATTGCTCGTTTAATGGTTTAAGATTAGATTAGATAAACTTGATTCTATTATTTTAGTTTTGTTATTGTTATTTGGTTTAAGCTTGGTCCTCTGTTTCCATACGATGTGGCATACGATGGCATAACTCATAAGCAAAATACTAATGGTTACATAAATGGTAAATGGTAGTCCTTAGTACAGAATTTGTGCGGCAATTCTTTACTAAGGAGCAATTAAAGTAACCGTCAGTGACTCTGAGTTGGGGTTTACTTAAATATTTACTTATTAAAATTAAATTACCAGAAATAAGAAAAATAGATTGTAAGAATATACCGAAATAATATATAATCATTTGGTAATATTATTTATTAAACGGTATTTTAAGATTTTTAATTTTATTATAGCTGTGTTACATTACTTTTTGACTGTGTGGCGTAAACGAAGAAATTGACCGCCTTTTGTAGTACATGCTATTTATATTATGTTCTAATGTAGGTTACTACTATTTGGTGTGTAC
This sequence comes from Thymelicus lineola, assembly GCA_963932265.1. Lineage (NCBI taxonomy): Eukaryota > Metazoa > Arthropoda > Insecta > Lepidoptera > Hesperiidae > Thymelicus > Thymelicus lineola. The sequence goes on along the minus strand of OZ010692.1, from coordinate 250,124 downwards.
AATAAAGAGTATTCTATTCTATTCTATTCTAAATTTTATACCTACGCTGTTATTTTGGAATTCAGAAATCAAGCAAGCCCGGCAATCGTCAATCAGCTACGCTGCACGTGCAATCATTGTTTCATAATTGATGATAATGATTGTTGATTGGCTTCGCCCTGGAACTAGCTGGGTGCTGCCCTCTTTATATATATTTAGGCATGTCTTATTACAACACTTACAACACTATCTATGGTAGCGAAGAAAGCTATAACGGCTCTAATTTTTCACCCATTTCACCTTACTTTGTAGTTAGAAGCCTGATCAAGAGATGGCGTTAAAATGTATTCAAATAAATGAGTTGTTACATTCATTTTATTTTAACATATTAATTAAGAAATACAACTTACAAACCGTGTCTTCCTTAATTGTCCTAGTATTTTGTAAATTAATAAAAATAAAACAAATTGAACCCAGTAACGCCATCTACGAATTATTTTCACGACTGGCAGAAGTGTAGCTCGTAGGAATATTGTGTTTTGTGCCATCCATAACATAGTTAGATGGCGCCAATGTAGAGAGCTTGACCACAGATAATAATAATAATTATGGTGTGCGTTAGAAGATCAAACGTTGAGAGATTATAGTGAGATCAATCATCGGCGCCCTATTACAAGTTACTCTATGATCGGCGCTGAGTAAACCTCTCCAGTGATGGAGTACAGCAGCCATCTTGTCAATTAGAACGTAATTAATCACTTGTGTTTATCAGCAAACACAGATACAATGATATTCGACTATCGACTGCACACACTTCAATTTTATTCTTGTAACATAATGCGACATAGCGAAAATAAAAAATCTGCTGAATTTGATCGGTCTACATGCCAACATAAGACTCGGAACTTAACCCGAAGGCAGTTGGGTATATCGATTGATATCTACCGTTGTCTCTGTTTCGAAGACCGCTTTTTTGAATTTTCTTAATTCGATCTATCATTTTATATATCTAAGTAGACTCGACACACGACGCTGGGCTATACTGCACTTCATTTATTCGTAACATTGGCCCAATTTCACGTATCATAATATTCGAATCCACTTATTGTACAGTCCAATCCACTTGGGGACTTACTGTGCCATTTCGTTTAAATTCCTTCATGAAGTATTCATGTGTGCAAGGGAAAATTTGTAACCGACAAAAAAAAGAGGAGGAGGTTCTCAATTCGACTGCTTTTTAAACGCTTTTATTTAGCTTCACTTCGGAGCATCAAAGCATCAAATCTTGTAACGTTAATTTGAATGACTTCCCTTTAATGAAAATTGATGAAATTTGGCAGACATGTGTATTTCCGATGACAATACACGAAAATCATATTTTAAACTAATTTTCATTGTTTATTTGTTGTTAAATTAAAAAAAACGATTTTCAGACTTTAGACGCATAATTCTCTATGTTCTATTTTACGTAGAGACTTGAAATTTTCACAACTTGTAGCTAATTTTATAAACTAAACATTATTGAAATAAAAGCGTTTAAAAAAAAAATTTTTTTAGGATTCAACTTATTTATGTTTGTTACCTCAGAACTTTGGACTGGCTGGTGCTTGTCGTATGGTCCCACATAAATTTGAGCGAGATCTGACAATGGCATCCATTTCAAAAGCATATTATAAGTCTTAAATTTGAATTAAGTATGTGCGCGATAAATGAACGAATAACTCAATATCGCGCCAACCGATTTTGTGATTCTTTTTTTATTGGATGTACTTTATTTGGAGTCGGTTATTTTTTTGTTAAAATGTTAGATTATATTTTTCGCTTTGCAGTTTCTTTTCGTTGGTTTTACTTTTGTTAAATAGTAATTATACTTACAAACGAGGTGCCCCCGACTGTCCCGGCTTACTATTCAGTTCACGGGTTGTGATTTAAGTGGGACCGCCTTAATGTAAATATAGTTGATAGTAACTGTACCAGGCATTACTTTGCGGAAATATATTGTTAAAGCACAGAACACATAATAGTACATAAGAGTAAAACTTAAGTACCTATTAGTCCCCGTCTACTTTGCAACAATACGCGGGTAAGTATCATGTCATTATATATATTTAAGTACTATGCACTTTGAAGTCAACTTAATTGCACTTTGCTACTTCCCACCGTAGAGTCAACTTAAGTAACCTAATGATGCTCCATTTCAGGGCGAAGCTCGTGTTAGAGCTGCTATGTATGTCGGTATATCCTTTTATTTATTGTAGTGCATGTTTCCATTGTGAAGGAGGGAGGTTCGACGCATGTCTTAAAGCATAAATCAACACAGTAAATAAGTATTTTTTTATTTACTTTATGATTTAGGTAACATAAGAAAGGGGACAAGAGCGATCTAGGAGAAAACAGTTATAAAAGAAATCGGTGCAGAGATGACGGATAATAGGGAATAATGGCAGGAAAGGACATAATATTGCGCCGTTCTTAAATGATATTGGGATGTGGACTACGAGATGAAAATGATTGTATACAATATACATACATCGACCGTAAGGGTGACAGAAGGGGAAGCGCGTGAAGAGCAACTTAACAAAATAAATCTTTTACTTATCTCAAATGTTTCGTAGGACGTTATACGGAAGTTTATCGCAAGATTTTCTCTTTAATTTTTTTTGGAGGAAAATTTTTAAGTGACAAAAAATGAGAACGAAACAGGCAATATCGCGAAGTGCTTTCCACAAGCGGCGAGCGTCGGGAGACCAGTTTGAGGCAGTTTTAGATATCATTTTGCTTGTTATCATAATGGATTTTTCTTATTATATTATCCGTTTTACGTCTAAACCAGATGATTATTTTAATTCTTCGGATTACAGCTATATTGTCGAGCTGAGAGGAATTCGAAGAGTTTAAAATTATGAGACGGTAGCTATGCAATATTAATTTGCTAATTAATTATTACTCTATAATATAATTTACCCAAAATATTACTATAGTCTACAAAATCTCTTTTATGCTATTGAACAACAAATTAACCAACGGGCTCACCTGAAAGTAAATGGTGGACATTTAAATTAAAGGCCGATGCGCTCGGATTTATGAAGGTCGGATGCGAATGTATTTCCGAACGTTAACGATAGTGAGAAACTGAGCTAATTGTGAAATGGCTCTTTAATAATGTATTCGAAAAAGGTTAAATTACTCTAGCGAAGTATGCAGCATTTAATTTAGCCAAAACAATGCAAAACAAAGACGTTTTATGCTACTAGGGGATAAAAGAGTTGAAATTTTACCTGATGGTAAATAGCCAGCGTCGTTCATGGACATTGGTAACACCAAATGCATGCAAGAAAAAAAGAGATGACTTCTCATGGTACAAGCCTAAATACAAGTCTTTTGGCTACTGAATTAAGAGAGAGAGAGTGGTAGCAGACCAGGCAGGCTTCACGGAAATCTAATACTATGGATACCAGTCATAATATTAATAATTTAGTAATAACATTATATCCTTAACACTTATATCTCCTTACCATCATTCGGGCCTGTTTCTTTCGTCTCTTGCGACACCTTGGTATGCCGACATGGGACTGGGATCAGTATTCTAGGCCGTTCCTTATTATGACTGACTGATATTATATACCCGAAATACGCACGAACAAAATCAAAATTCACATTTTTTTTATTATCTACGTCAGTTGTATTCTGTGGTTTATCCGTGGAATTTACTTTTTCAATTTGATTTTAGGCACAAAGTACACTACGTTTTAGGGTTTTAGAAATTCTGTCATGATATGTCACTTGCGTCATATTTATGAAATAATATTTGACAATTTTATAAAAATATTGTTTACATTACATAACAATATTTTAATTTAGCATAATGGCGGAGAACCTACCGTTGATACCAGAGAAACAGTAAGTCTGCATTGGGTCGTAATCAAATTATCTTACCCCGAATCCTAATGGAATATACAAGTAATGGTAATGGAATAAATAAACGCTTACTCACATAATATATATTATAACCCCGCAGTAGGTTTTTACCTGTAAGGCGTGTGGCATGGACGACACATATAATATATTACACCACAATAACACCCATGACCCGAGTACAGATATTTATCTGTCACATAAATATCTGCCCCAGCCGGGAATCGAACCCGGGACCCCTCGCTTCGCAGGCAGAGTCGCTACCAACTAGACTACAGAGTCGTCAGGAATAACGAAAACACCTCAGTGGGCTTAGTGCGAGTTTTACGTAACATAACGGGCTCGCTAACGTAAATGCGAGTCAGCTATGCTACTGGCTACCGATTTGGCGGCAGTGAAAAGAATTTAAAAGAAATGCATCGGTAGCCAATAGCATAGCTGACTTTCCTTTACGTTAGCGAGCCCGTTATGTCATGTAAAACTCGCACTAAGCCCACTGACTATGGCATACTAGCGCGCTGCTCGCTGCTTTGCCTGTGTTTTCAAGGAAAGTAAGTATGTTATGGTAGATCATGGTCTAGCTATGTGACTTTCATGAAAATCTGTTCAGTAGTTTTTACTTGAAGGATTAACAAAAACCCATAGGTACATCAATCCTGACAAACTTTAACATGTATAATATTACAAGGAAGTAGGTTTGAAACAATGATTTTATCATAATATTCTATCACGTTTAGCTGATGTAATATAGAACCCTTTTAGGGTCACTCTCTGTAAAAATGTTTACAAAATACAGAAATAACTGACCCCGTATTTTGCATACCTTATACCGTTTTTCGTTACGGATGTGGCCCTAAATAAATTATTTCACTCTGGGGAATAACATCATAAATATATTATTTCTAAATTATTGAAATGAAAAGGTCTTTACCAGCCTTTGAGACTAATACAAATAAAATACTTTGCTTACAAAGGGCATGAAACAATATCTCCGTTTAATATTCATGTTACCGAAATTGGTTGAGTCAGTATTTTGTAGGAAAATGTCCTTTGTACGAAGTTTCAAAAGTAAGGAGCTCTCAATATTGAAGAGATGGAGTTTTGCTTCATATGCGGGACTTATTGTTCTTGGTCGTGCTTGAATTCTTAATTTGTGTAAAATGAAGTTGGGTTCATTGAGCTTATGTGTAGCTCGGATAGCTTTATGGAGTGAACAAAGTGATCGGAAAGTTGAAAAGTATATGAGGACTAGGAAATCGCCCTCTCTTCGCTTCGGGAAAAATAGTAAAAAAAGTTATATAGCCTACGTATATGCCTATGTCACCCGGGGATAGTGTAGCTTCCCAACAGTGAAAGAATTTTTCAAATCGGTTCGGTAGTTTCAGAGCCTATTCAATGCAAACAATCAAATCTTTCCTCTTTATAATATTAAGTATAGATAATAGTAGTATCTTCGGGTCCTGTATAATTGTACTCATGAAATTCCACTAATAAGAATCCCGATAAATCAAAGTCAAAAACAAAAATTATATTTTAACACCTTGTTACTATTTTAACAAATATCAATCCGAAATCATTTAGCACATTATGTCGATAGGTTACCTTTTTGATTTTTACAAACATAGAATTTTCACATCACAATCTGTGAAGATCCAATCCTTTTGAATGTATAGCGTAGAATATTGGAGCTGAAATATGATTTTCTCTATCTAACTCTTGTATTTATTTAAAACGTCTTTGTCAAGTTTTATTGTACAAAGGTAAAATAAGTTCTTGGAAGAAAAGATTGTGACTCATGCTCGGTTTATTTATTCCAGTTCAGAAAATTGAAAAATGTCATTATTATTAATACCAACTAATGTAGCTGCCTACGTATCTGCCGACAGAGATTTTATCTTAGATTGAATTGTATCTTGGCCACCCCAAACAACGACACACACTGGAAGAATAGACAGATTTTTTGTTATTGTTCTTCCATTAAATTCAAATTCCATTATAATGTCCATCCATTATTAGCCCACTTCAGATTACAGGTCCCTCCTCACAACTGAGGACACTTACACATTCTACCACGCTGCTCCATTAATCTGTATTAAAGCAGCATGGTGGATTGTACTTTACGCCTTCCCAAGAGGAGCCGTACTCAATAAAGGGTGTTGAAGTCATTAAATAAATTAATTTCACAGAGGTGCTTTATGCGGTGATGTTCAGTCGGTACTTCGCGATGTGTTTCGTGAAATGGACTATCTTCCTCCGCTCATCCGTGATCCGATGAAACAAGATGAGCTGAATGCTCATAAGGAAACTGATTCTGTTCATAAATTGGTAATGTACTCAAGAGTATTTGACGTCGCATTCAACTTTAATGTTATTTTTTTAAGACGAAAGTAAATTAGGTAAATTTCATTACATATTCTTGGTAATAAGAAAAGGTAAGAAACGTGCTATTTTCAAATTGAAGACTTGTAATAAACTAATATCAATATTTTACTTTCTTAGTAGGATATTGGTCCATGTACCAAAAATGTGTACAATTATTAAATCCAATAAAAAAATATTATTAATATACTGCATGTATTATCCTTTTACTCATCATAGTTTGATATAATAAATTCGGACAGATTGAAGAATTCACATCAGAATGCCAAGAACTTTATAACCAAGAGGAGATACTAAAGCAAGAGTTTGCCAGAAGACTCGCCAGGGAACCTTTGCCGAATATATACAAGTTGAAGTCTCCCGTCGATTCCCCCGTAGAAGACTGGAAGCGCGAACGCGGGATAGTAGGAAGAAGGGATTTACGACCTTCTATTGAACAGGATGCTGCGCGTAAGTTTTCATTTTTGAACAATTAAGTAACGGATAAAACTCGCATCTGCTTTAGTTTGGTTTTTATTGTAAAATTATTAATTTCAATTACAATAAAATTGCCGTTATAAAGCACAATGTTAATGTATAGATTATAACCTGTATAATTTTGTGATTGTATGGAATAGAATAAGTTGAACCAAAACAATTTCAATGAGCATCTATGGCAGGATTGTTTAAAAAACAAATAACGAAAATAATCGACTGAATATAACATGAATAGCATTAGTAACGTAAAAGACGAAATTAAAAACACTTGGAAAATTGTAATACTGAAATCTAATCTAATACCGCCATTACAGTAAAATTTCAGACTGTTGATACTAGAGCTCGTTTATTCGGTAGAATAATTTATTTCAGTTAATTTAGAAGTTAAAGTAATTGTAATCGTTGAATCATTTTTTCATATTTGATAACAAAGAGTTTTATTCTGTAGCCCTCAAATCTCGTTACGGTGTAATTTATATTTTAATTAGCTTTTTCTCGCAGAAACTCTGGATTACGTTCATGTTGCATTTGAGAGTAATGTAGCAATAACTTCTATCTTGATATCTTTATTTCATTTCATCCGTCTTCCAGAATCCTGTGTATCAGCACACTTTTTAGAATCGATTTTCATAATTATTTAAACGTGCGTACTTTCTCCGTTACGTTATGCGTTATGTTTATACGTTATGTTTGTTATTCTGTACGTTAGTGTATTAGTTCATTGTTCGTAACACAGAATCTATTATTGTAATTTTTGTAAATAAAAACGTCACGTTAAATTAAATATTATAATTAATATATTAACAAAAATAAATGTATCAAGCATGCTTTCAGTAATAAAAAAATTTTGTTCATTTACCTTCATTTACTAATCGGTATATTTTATAATCGTTCGTATGTGAAGGTAAGGTTTGTTAGTAAACTCCAGTAATGAGTCGAAGCTGACACACACAATTTTTTTTTTCATTTACAACACTTAGGCTTTAACATTTACAACACAGACTTTTTGGATACTTACCTTCACCATTTCGCACTGAAGCAGCGTGCAGCACTATTCTAGGCCTCCTCAAAAGAGGTCAAGATTCTAAATTCTAAAAACATTCTCCTCAATTATAAAATTATTATGTGGCAGGTTAACGACTTCTTTATTTGCAGAAAATACTAATCTTTGGATCAAGAACATCCTAAATAAAAGCTCAGGAGATTTGAGGGAGAAAAAAGATAAGGAATTGCCGAAACACGTTAACGTCCCGCTAAAAACAGCTGATCAAGGTTCTTTACAATCATACAGGTATGCCATGCATTGCATTGTACTTATAAAATATAATTTTCTTCATATTGTAACCCCCCCCCCGTGCAAAAGAGGGGTGTAATAAGTTTGACGTGTCTGTGTCTGTCAGTAGTTTCATAGCTTCTAAACGAATGGACCGGTTATGATGTGATTTTTTTGTGTTAAAGCTGACGTGGTTCTTAGTATAATGTTATGTTAAGTATAAATGTCAGGGGATTTTTAAAATTTTAAAATTTATAGCCGCCGAGCTCTTATGAAGATCGCCTATTGCTGCTTCAGTAGCGTGGGCGAGCTCCGTTATTTTTTTGTTATTGTTTACAGTATAGGCGAGTTAGTATACCGCGCGCCCCCCCGCGCGCCGCCGCCTGCACCGCCGCTGCCCGAGCCCCAGTACATCGTCTGCGTTCCGCCGCAACTCGACTTCATTAACTTTACTGTTGGACAGTTGCATACTGTAAGATCGTTTATTACTCTGTGTTAAATGTTGTGTTAAATGATTAAAGTCAGGTACTACGAGTATAACAAATGATCAATTGCTTCGTTGAAGTAAACTCAAAGTGTGGAGTGTGTGGAGATATTTGAGTATAAATTTTGTGGCGAAATTAATAAAATATAATAATAATAAACGCTTACACACTTATAAAAAAACATTAATAGTCCCTGTGTCGCGGGTGGCATGATAAATAAATGTATATTTTATTATCGATCATAAATGTCTGTACCGCTGGGAATTGAACCCGGTACTACTTGAAAATGTTACCGTTAATTAATATTTCCAACCTACTTATTCTACTGGAATTAAGTAACATTATTTTTTCCAGAACGAATTGCCTAAGACAATTTTTCATGATCTTGTCCATTACAATTCATTGGTTTTTCTCCCACAATCTAAAAGCTAATACATCTTTTTCGGAACAAAATAAATTACTCCGATCTACTGCCGATTCATTGAGAAAACTTCAGGGCCATTAATCTTTGTAATACAAACAATTCCTTAAATAGGGCAATAAATTACTTAATAGCCAAATTTGTATAAACTTTTGTTTGGTATTTAAGTTGAACATATTATTGTCAACAAAGGAATAGTGTTTAATGCATTTCTATTTGAAAGATTTACGGGCTTACGCCCCAACTTAGAGTCACTAACGGTTACTTTAATCGATACTTAGTAAACACTAATTACTACTTACTACCTGCAGTTAATTTTCGTCACCGCACAGTACGTACCAGGTTCCATCAACACTATTTGGATACCTGGCGTTCGTCCACAGTTCGGTTCTCACGTCATTTTCTACCTCGCACGTGTGAACTGTGGAACAAACTACCTGCATCGGTGTTCCCTCTAAGCTATGACATGGGGTCCTTCAAGAAGCGGGTCTATCGTCATCTTCTTGGCCGGCAACGCGTTGGTGACGCCCCTGGTGTTGCTAATGTCCATGGGCGGCGGTGATCACTTACCATCAGGTGACCCGTCTGCTCGTTTGAAATAAAAAAAAAAAAAACAATCGCGATACAAATTCTGTACTAAGGAGCGATTTGAGTAACCGTTAGTGACTTGGGGCGTTAGTGTTTTGAAAGTTGAAAAATGATTTATTCAGCAACCATTATTACAAAATTTCAGTGCCACTAGCTCCCACACTAGGATTCCCTGTGTTGTGGGAAGCTAGGATTCATTCTCTCGCCACAAAAGTGGTTAATTACCATACATAAATTCTAAAAGTTTACAAAAGAAAACAAAAAAATCTATGGTCGATAGGACACAGTTTTCAAGTAAATATATTTTTTGAGTTCTTACGAAATACGGAATAGAAACCGGAATATCCAAAATGATGACATGTGCCGAATGTTCTCAAAATATATTGTTTAGTCTGCCTATGTGTGCTATTTTAGAGGACTGTGTATTTAGATAGAAACCTCCACTACCAAATAGATCAAAACCAGTGATTAACCAGCATTAAATTTACTGGTCAAAAGCCATCGGAGATTCTCTTTACACAATTATCTTCTCTACGTAACTGAAGCATAGAAGCCTTTGAAGGCTGTCTGCCGCTGTATCAAGCTTTTCTAAAAGCCCTGTTTAACTATGTGTGTAGCCGTAATAAATCCTATCACCAAATTGTTTCATGGCTGCTATTGCAGTAAATATTATTTTGTGAAACAACGTTTTGAAAATAGTCTACATATAAAATGATTATTTATTTCTACAATACGTATTTTAATATTAGCTTGTCACTGCATGTTGCTTTTTGTTATACTTCGTTTATTAGATGATGGTGGTGATGACGCGTTGAGTAGCACTAATGGCAAGTAGTCCCATTAGTCCCATCCATGTTATGGAATATTATCGTCTTGCATGCTGTTAACAAAATCTGCTGTGAGGATGATCCAAGCATTTTACTGTTGCTCTTGATTTGCAGCAAACTCTACGCCTGGTGAATGTGACCAAATTCGAAGTACGTCTATCCGTTCGTCCTCCCGAGCGACGTGAGCTGGACGTGGAACTGTGTTCGCGGCTCGCGGTGACGTCGGGGGCCGCTGCGGAGCTCCGCGTGCACTTCAGACCTCGGGATGTTCGGGAGATGAGGCTCGAGCTGGTGGTGAGGGTGTCGGCAGGGAGGTCGCTGCAGGTGCCCATCAACTGCTACATGGAGCCACCGGTGCTGGATAGTATGTTAAAGGAAAACTTTATCTTAATAAAATATACCATAGGTAACAACAACTTATTTCGAAGTACTCGTGGGAAAGGGAAATTTGACGAATTTTATTTTAACTTACAATTTTAGCAATAGGAATTGCTTTGGAAAACTTCGCTACAGTATATTATGGGCTAAAGCTAATTATTATTTTCCAATATTATTCACGCACATTACTTTGTTTAGGTAGGTATTACATGTTTCTTGAATCCCTACTTATTATACCAAACAAAAGATCTATTTCTAATTATAGACTCAAAGTAAACAAAGGAAATTAAGCAAGACGTTTATTCAACTCAGTGCCATTTAATGTTTGTTTACTACAGTTACAAAGGCTGCTTTCATCTTGTTATTGTTACTAACATAAATGGAATTATTCTGAAGAATTGTTATTTCCTCAGAATTTTTTTCTTATTCTATTGTTTTTATAGGATGTTACAAAATAAGGTACATATTTTATACCAATAGCAAACAAACGAAGAGACTAGTCACTGAACTATGAGTGTTCATCGTCGACCATTATCACCAGGAACACCAAAGGCTTTATCGATGCGTTGCCCGCCAAGAAAAAGACAGAAGAAAGAACTGGCTCTCAAGCTCACTTCTTATTTATCTTTCAGTTCTGGTTCCAAGTTTTTCATCACCCCGATCAATCTCCACTGACGACTATTGCTACGTTTCCGATGTACTTGATCTCGGAGCTAAGTTATTGGGGGAGATACACCGCACGCCTCTGGTTCTCCACTGTGAAACTAACCACGCTAAGTTTTTCTTACTATCCGAAGACTCTTGGATAAATTTCTCTATTGACGTTAGTTTAATATTTTTTGGTTCTTTAAAATCCCTTTGTATGCAACGTGATCATAATATACCCACAGAATGTCACTTAGACAGCAGGACTATTAGCAGTGTTTGCTTGATATCTCCTTTTTTTCCTTGCCTTCTTTTTCTTAAATAACCTTGTCTCTGATTTTGACTCCTCTGCTTTTAATATCTCTAAAATGAAGTTGTAAAACTTCCCTCTCGTCTTCTACAGGTTTCACAAATAAATAATGCTAAAGCTATGGGAAAGCCCGTTGGCACCGCATCAGACACTTTCTGGATAACTCCTGCTCACTGGACCGGTGGCGGTGCAGTCACCGGGATGGCAATGTGTCGTGCGAACACTCATGGCGTCCACACCACGGTGTTTCGGATACTATGCTCCACGGCCATCGTCAGACCTCTGCATTTGGTTGCAGACGCGCTACTCTTCAAACCAGATCATGTCACTTTGCAGGTATGGTTGAGAAGTATTATGGTCTGGCTGTATTGTCAAATATTTGTAAATGGATTTCAATGGAATTTTTTGTTAATGTTGCTATGCAGAATTAAAACTAGTATAAATTACAATTTAAAATAAAACCGCCTGCTATCAAAAAGGTAATATACCTTTTTGAAATTCTTATGGTGAGCTCTTTAATTTAATATTCATATTGCAGTATTCCATTTGTATTAATTTTTGGATACTTCAAACAATGACATCTACCACCATACCATACCACCATACCATACCATATTATTTTTTTTTAATTTCACTTGTCTAAGAACACTTGGATACTTGCCGTCAAGACGTATCTATTGATGTCTTAATTATATAAATCGATCCAACGGATTGGAATATATGAGGTATAATCAAAATTATCTAAGAAGCCATTAATGATAGCTGCCATTTATTAATATGAACCAACCTTGTACGGACGTCTTTGAGCGAAATGGAATAATCATTTAATTGACATGAATAGTTGGATACTTACGAACAAAGGATTTTGCCAAAATTTGTTAAAAATCCCTATTCGTTTTCATTGATGTTATTTATAAATCATATTAAACATTATAATCTAGTAAAAATCCCATCACATCATAATTTATGCAAAATTGAATAAATAAATAAGGCGTCGAATCAATGTTATATGAAGATGCCAAAACCTACACTGACGTTAAGTGATGTGTCGGCTTGAAACCACTTATAAAACCAATCATAATCGATACATTACTGTAATCGAAACTTAAAATAAAAATTAATTTATTTTATTTCTTTCTTTGTGTTTAACAATTAAACAATTTAATTTCTTCTCTTCTATAAGAATATGACCAAAAGTGTTTATTACGATAATCTCTTATCGCAGCCATTGGAACTAATTAGAAAAGGGTTAGAATATTCATTATTCAACCGAAACCCAAATTTGATACGATGGATGCGGCGCGGACGAATTAGCAGTGAGTTTTTAGGAAAAAAAATATTTTATTATAGTCGTAAATACATAATTATTGAGCGTATAGGTACGGTAAAATAACTTAAGTTGCTCAATGGAGGCAGTATCATTCCAGTTACTTGTGGATATCTAAATGTTTCGGTTTTTAGAATTTACAATTTAATTATTGAATCGATTAGAAAGTCTTACAATTTTGAATCGATTTGTTGCAAAAATTGGTTCTTTCGTGAACCGATTTTTTTGTACATCTCTAGTGTCACTGCGATGACAAACGAAAAATATGGCTTCTTAGTTCGTGGCGACTATAAGAAAGAATATTACATGCATACATACAAGATACGTGCGGAAAACATAATGTTTCTTTGGCAGTTGGGTATTTAATTACAAACAAACAAACAAACATACAGGTGAAGCATTTTACACGCTTTATATTAATAAAGCGTGTAAAAATACTTCATGATACTGCTGTAAAATAGCTTAAAATTGTCTAGTCTTTACAAAACTAGCAATTTTCCTATGGCTCTACATTCTAAATTACAACTCTGCCAGTTCTTTTGAACCGTAAAATATTATATTAAAAACTATCAATTTTAAAAGAAATATTTTTTGCGAAAATATGCCTTGAATTTAGATGAGATATTTTTTTACTATGCGATGTTATTAAAATACATTCTTAGCAACGATCCATCTACATTCTCTTGTTTTTCACTTTTCCAATATTCTGAACGCTGTTGAAATTCAAAAATTGAAACTGCAAACAGGAAAACAAGTAATCCTTTACTCGTAATATATTATCATAAATAATTATTTGTAGTCTCGCTTCATTCTCTTTTGGTATAAATATAATATTATAAATAAAAAAGCTCTAAAGCTATTGTATATAAATAATAATTACAGTAATTGTTTTCTGATGAAAGAAAACAGATATTAGCATTTAAATTTCATTGACAAATAAATTATTCTGATTGTTATTGGTTCTCGTGAATCTAATGAGTGAAAGTTAGCATAATTGTCGAAGTATTATAAATTAATAGAGCGTGTCCACTCTCATCAGGTGTAGGTATCAATAATACTACATGGGCCATTAAATACCGAGTGAAAAAAATATTCTCATCTACTTCTTCGATATCAATTGTGAACGTTTTCTTCACAAATCCTTTTTCACTTAAGTAAATAGAAAAGTAACAGATTTATTTTATTGTTCTACAAAAACAAAAGCTACGCAGGGAATTGAAATCCTTCGTACAATACTTCCATAACTCAATTTGACAATAACTACAATGTCAATAAATCTTCGTATAAACTTTGTACTAACTGTTCAGGCTCAAGATAAAGACTACGACATCTGCAGCGTTGACGACCGGGCTTGTGAGTACTACGTGAACCTCGGCGTTACTTTCCCGAACCGCTCGTTGGCTGCTAGCGTACAAATTATTAATCATAGGTACTTAACTAATACAATTTTTAGTTTGTATTCATCCATTATGTGTGTGCGTCAAGGAAGAGATAACGTGATGTATGAATTCAATCAAATGTTTCAAGGAAGGCTTTTCATAGTGTTAATTTTTTGTGTTGCTCCTTAGCCCCATTACTTATGAATATTATTGGAGTATGCGTCGTTGGGGGATCTGCTCCTGTTGGGAAATCACTGATAGTACTGAAGATTTGGATGGTGAGGAAGAATTATGTCCTGGTGCTCCAAAGCCAACCTCAGACGATGAGGTGAGTCTTACGCCGTTCTAGCTCTCGGAATGAAACGGGTTAACTTTATTCACAAGGACACTGCGCTACACGAAAGTCGAATGGTAGACTTTGAAAGTCACTATCACGAGTCAACAAATCTTGGCAATGAGTGGCTTTGGAAGAACAAGCGGCATTGGGAGTTTCCCAAGGAGATTTTTTCTTACATTTTAAACTAGCAGTTTGTAATAAATAAAAGTGTGCCTAAAATTTTGATTTATCAAATAGAGCAACGACCTGGTGAGCTACAGGAACGTCCGTGCGGTGTCGGCGGTACCCGCCCGAGGACAACTTACACCGCGCGCCATTGTGCACGTGGGAGTACAGGTGCCAGACGTCGGAAAGGAACTTGGAGTACAGCGAGCGGTTCTTATGTTAGGAACTACATTCATTTTTACTAAACCTACACAATACAAAAAAATGCATAAAAATTCTACTCAAGAGAATGCTATCCATAGATTTAATATCACATGTAATTCCCACATCTGATTAAATGCGATAAGGAATTGAAATCTACACTCTATAAAAAACTACACAAATATTGCAAATTTCGCTCTATCGCAAATCTACACTAATATTATAAATAGGCAAGATTTGCATTTTTGTATGTTTGTAAACTCAAAAACTACTGGACCGGTTTGCAGATTTCTTTCACCAATAGAAAGCTACATTATTCTTGAGTAAGATAGGTTTCATTTGATTATGATTAATAATAGTTTTTACTTCATTACAAGTAAAAATGATAGACGCCCAGTGAAGTGGGTCAGCTAGTGTATAATAATGCGGGTAGAAAACTTTATAAAATTGAAATGGTATGCGTGCGTTTGACTTCATGATTATTTCCGTCTTTGGTATTTACATTATTATTATCTCTCAGTAAATGTGTGTCTACTATCTCTGTTGTTAGCAATGTACTAATATACTAACGTACAGTTGTTAGTTAGCATCATATGGACTACTATGAACAATATTCTTTATCAGATACCAAATAGACGAGTAGCAGAATTAGATTAGGGTCGAAGGCTGAGGTTTAATATTTTGCTTAATTGGTTCCAGGTTAGTGCTTAAAGACATTCCCAAAGAAAGTTTCATCCCTGGAGCCAATCTGATGATAGTTAAGACTACTAATGTCGAAGAAGAATCAATACCAGGAGTGTCACAGGTTCGAATTAAGCCGGTCAAAGTAGTAGGTGCTACAGTCATTTTATCTGTATATACACATCATATGTAACTCTTACAGGGTGCATCTCGTGAAGTGTGCGATATAGTCGTTGCTCAGATGGAGGTATGGTGGGAGGTGACACCAGTCTGCTTCATAGTCGACCAACCATTACTGATACTGCCACGTTCACGAAGGTAATCTGAAAAGGAACAAAGCTATAACTGAGACCTCAAACATTGATAACAATGAACAGGTGGATGACTCGGTGCCAATAAACCAGAAGTCATTTAGTTATTAAGCTCAAGTCCTATTAAATCATTATCCGTCAGTTTCTGGTAAATCAGACCAATAAAACTATACTTCTCACCGGTCTTCGGAACGAAAGATCTTTTTAAACCAAATAAAGTTTTTAGAGATTTTTTGACGCAAAATAATGTTTAAGACTATAAATAGTAAAATGCCATCCGTAAGTCAATAATTCTAAATTATTATATATCCAAATTAATCATGTTTTAGAATAAAATCCATAAGGATTCCTCTCCAAGCTACGCAAATCACCGGCGTCGCAGGAGTTTCAGCATCATGGAGACTGCCTGGAATGAATCTTCCACCTATTCAGCTGAGGCCTGGACAGTCGACCTTGACCAATATTTTGCTGCCTCTACCGAACCTGCCTGACGAATATCCAGAGATGAAGATATTTCAGTTAGATAAAAACTTTACCTAATAATTTCTATGAAAGATGTTAGCTTCAACCAATTAGCAAGAACTGAAGTGCACTGAAGCACTCAAGTGCTTGCTACCTGCAGGCCTAAAAGTCTGCTTTCCGAAATTGAGATACCTAGATCACCACTTCTCAAATGCTTTGTGTAGTGACTAAGCCAGACTTAAGCACTGAATGAACTGTAGTTTTTATGCCAGTAGGTGATCTTTGACATAGCTTAATGACTGTGTTAACTCAATTACAAGTAGAAGTAATCCATAGCTTTCGTAGAGAAAAATATGAAAAAATTTAATCTGAACTTACTGGGTCACATTATTTCACTGGTCTCATTCTTAATGAAAGAAGGAAGAATTAATGTATACTGTTGGTATCTTGAATTATTTTTTGGATAATTAAAATATAATTCTAACTGAAAAAAGAGCAGACAAGCCACCTGAAGATAAGTACTCCGTCATCCAGATGCCAACAACGACAAAGTCACTTCTATTGCCAGCCAAGAAATTCTGTTTTTTTTTTCATCCTGTAACCAGAAAGTCTGATTTTTTTCACCCTGGAAGTAAAATCTATCAAACTCAACTAGGCAAGCGGACTGAACGTGAAGAGAAGGGAAAGGGAAGGGTAAGGGAACCTCTAGTTATGCAACATGTCCATCAGATTGATAGCAGACAATGAGGAGTGGTGGACGGTAACCCGCGTGCAGTCGGGCTGCAGCACGCGCCATCCGGCGCTGCGCCCCGCGGCTTTGTGGCTCGGCCTGGTGCCGCCCGGCCACTCCGTGCGGGCGCAGATCCTACTGAACAATGACACGCATCAGCATGTTAGTTACTTTGTAATTTTTATGCTAAATACTATACATCCAACTGAAATTACTTCTTGAAAAGCTGACGAAAAACATACGAAAAATATGCTTCGAATTAGAAAATGAAGCTTTTCTCGTTAATCAGTACAGCAGAAATGGACCTTAAAATATGTTAGAAAAATCAGCTCCGCCTTGTTACAGAGTCACGGTCACCAATTAATTAATGCCACCTGATTGCATGTGGTCACCACCATCTACCGACGTACATATCAATAAATACATTGCAATTTTCAACAGAGCTGTCAGAGGTGGAATGGTATTTATTACGTGAACATTCTCAAAGCGAGCTTCAAGCAATGAATTGTGAAAATTTTCTTAAGTCACTTTGTTTTATTTATTACCCAAGATTTATTGGTGGGGATCAAGTTGGCGATGGTGGCACGAGAACCCGGTAGGCAAGGCTTGCGTCGGGCGCGCACCCTGCGACCAGTGCCGGGAGAGCACTTGCACCTGCGCGCTGTTGCGACCTTCAAGAGGTGCTTTGGGTCAGGGGGAGGAGGCTATCTTGAATTATGACGTCATTGCTCCTGAGGTAAGGCAACGATTATATGCTTATTGCAATTCTTATTTATTCTGCCCAAAGTTTTTGACTTGACAGTTTGAGTTGACTTGATTCTAGTGATAGAAAAGACTACGTTTCTCAAGTTTTATAATAATATTATACCAATTTCTTCTTTCTTAGGTTGCAACATTTCAATTGCACCACGCATCATAAACGATCTTTTAGTGAAACATTACACAAATATGAAAACAATTTGTTTTGCAAAAACCAAAAACATAGGTGCAGCAAGATAGCAAACAAGTTCATACATGATTTTAGACTTAATTCATCGCGGACTGAAAACATTTTAAGTATAATACGGGTACTCACGATATATATATTTTATATTATACGCCGATATTTCGACCCCGTTACAGGGACCGTGGTCACGGCTAGACTGCGGTGGCGCGGAGAAACTCTTGACAACCTGTCAAGGGGTCGAAATATCGGCGTATAATATAAAATATATATATCGTGAGTACCCGTATTATACTTAAAACAAGTTCATTTCTATTAGTATAAATACTTGTAGACGGACGGTTGCGTGGCGACCCTGATCCAAGTGCGCCGTACCGCTGCCGACCTGTCCCGCGTGCCCACTGGAGTCGGGACCGAGGGCAGGGCCTCCCTCGTGGCCTACCGAGTGCTGGCCCCGCGGCTCGTGATACGTGTGTTGCCATGCTTGGGTGATAAGCACGGCTCTTGTATGTATCTTATTATGTGCTACATGCATTACTATTCCTTCGACCTGATTATATGAATCGATGTTTAAAATTTGGTTTTCAACTGCTTCTAACTACTCAAAATATTGGAGAGATTTTTCCAGGTCTATTATATAAAACCGATGACAAAATAATAGTTTCATAGATCTGACAAGTTTTTATGAGATTATTTTCATAAGCTTATTTATACTCGTAGCTACATAAAAGCCTTCTCGTTCACAAAACTAAATTTTCATACAATAAGATTACCGTCATACCTACTTATAAGAAGAAAAGGTCTTTGAATAGAGATCAAGTCTTAGAAAAAGGAGCATAAGAATCGCCTCCACCAGGTGTACTGACAGTCTGTTAAGACAGCGTGAGTCTGCTGGATTCAGATGGCTCACAGTGGCGGCAGTTAGGGGACGCCTCCAGCAGTTGACCTTCAAAGGCCTAATGTAATGATTGGTCGATGTAGGCTCTTGAATATGGGAGGGCCTCTTTCCTGTGTTGCAGGTGAAGGATGTTCTCTCGATGAGGGCTGCAAGCGGAGTGAGCGTGGTACGTCCGTGCTGCGGCCGAGTGCAGCGCTGACTGTGGGCCGCTGCGCCTGCTACCGACTCAGGTGTACCAACCTCACGCCGCTGCCTACCACCATACGATGGGAGCAGCCTATTGGTATGGCATTCAAGTGATAAACTATGAGCATCCATAATTCGGAATCTTAGACCCGATAGGATAGGATCTTATTTTTTGGTCCAAGTTTGGAACTCGAAACGAGAAATCTAATAACAATATGATCAAATTGATGGTGTCAAGTTTCACAGTGAACAAACCTAGAGGCTCGTTTGTGGATTTGTAAGAATTATAATGAAATTCTGTCTGAGTTAACGTAACCCCAACAATGTGGTTTTAATTAAAAACTTCTCTCAAAGACATTCTTATGCCAAAAGTCACTAATTCCATGAATATTTTAAAGTTAGGAATGCTTGGGCATGTGTTTATTACGAAGTAATAAGAAGTAAAAGTTTCATCTGTTATAATATAAGTAGAAGAATATTTTACGTACAATGCGTTCCTTGTTATCATTTATAAAAAGTCGGTTTCCCATAAAATGTATTTTTGTTTTCTGAACTTAACATTTCTGCTTTTTTTGTTTTCTTAGAGTTTTTCTTCACTCCTGACAAGTTCACTGTCATATTGTTAATTCCAACCATATTTCAACATACAACAGTGGGTTATTTTTTTACAGAAGGAGCAGACATTTTGAAGGTGACCTTCATCCCCAACGACATGGAGGTGGGACCACACGCCACCGTCGACATGCAGGTGCGTTGTGGGCCACTTTCCTTTACACTTATGCATTTATTTCATTTCATTTAATTATTGCCATCAACGGGTGATGATTTTATAAAACATTAGGAAATCGCCCTCGCTTCGCTTCGGGAAAAATAGTAGAAATAATTAAAAAATATAATATAGCCTATGTCACCCGGGGATAGTGTAGCTTTCCAACAGTGAAAGAATTTTTCAAATCGGTTCGGTAGTTTTGGAGCCTATTCAATGCAAACAATCAAATCTTTCCTCTTTATAATATTAGTATAATAGATAATCTTACACATACTTTCAAAATTAGCGTTTTTAAAAACGCGCGTGACGTTTTTCGTCACCGTCGTATTTGTATCACCGTCCGTGTTACAAATCTTAATATTTCACTCTCATAATTTTTTCTATTTATTTCATAACGCGCCTAAAGAAGTATAACTTTCAAAAAACTATAAAATTTCTAGATAAGTAATAAAAAAGATTAAACTATTTAATTTCTTATATTTTAAAGATTTTATAAATTCAGGAGGCGACTATCTGACCTTAGAGGTAGCAACGCATCTGTGGCCAAATTAGAGTGGGACAAATATTATAATATCGATTACTAACTGGTCAATTACTAAAATTTATCAACAAGACTTAACTACACTATCAGTCTTAACTTCCACAGTACTCTTACTAACGAATAATGATCTTGATAATTATGATACGAATAGTCTTGATAAACTTATACCTAACACTGACAGGACCTAATAATCGACTGCAGTTCTATTCGAGGTTGGTTGGACTGTAGTCCACAGCTGTCCACGAGCGGCAGAGGATAGTGGCACTGGAGGTTCGTTTGCCTTTATCCTCATTCCATAAGAAATGTATTGTGACTGGTAAACTATAATAGTACGTAATATTCCACATAATCCATCAGCCCTTAAGGGTCTGCTTCCAGACATGATAATATGTTATAAATTTATATAACAGTACCCGGATGACCGAGCTTTGCTCGGTTTAGTGTTGCTTAACAACGCCATTTACTGAAGTAGCTTTAGTATTGCTACTTGCCAATAGATGTCAGGAAGAGTATATTGTAGAAATTTATCATTGCCTGAAAACACCGATAAAACGACATTTTCTAAAAATGAATCCTAGCTAGAACGATTTATCGCCCCCGAAACCACCTACATACTAAATTTCATGAAAATCGTTGGAGCCGATTCCGAGATTCCAATTATATACAGGGTAGCATTTTAATTCGTGGGAATTTTTTTAAGGGATGTTTGGCTCGCGATGAGATCCCGAATAAACAAAGAAATAAACTAAAACACTCATAAATCACAGAGATAATAATATCAAACTAAATACGAAAAATCTCAAAACGTATGGACGCCCTAGCAGCGCGTCGCCCTCGCAATCTAGGTGAATGACCTATGATTCGTTTTCCCTTAAATTCTTAAACCCTGGGTTAGGACGCAAAAAATTTAGGTATCTACCTATTAAGCAAATATCTAACATAAAATAGCCAAACATTTAATACAAAATTGATTATTTCTGGCATACTTTAAAAATTGGAAATGGTATTTAAAAACTCACAGACTCGGACCAGATAGTGTGCAGGCGCTACGTCGTGTTGATAACACATATTTCGACGGGTGCAACGCATAAGGTCTTAACGCCATTTTTATTGAAAATCCATATTTTACACTATCGTAATTACGTTAATGAGTTTTATAAATTCCTGAAATCAGAATTTTAATATTACTTTTAATTAACGAGTTTTAGAAACGTTTATGGTCGTATATTTTGAAAGTTACCACGCATATAGTTGCATTTCACGATACGACGATATGCGTGGTGCTATTGGTTCGTGCGAGACCAATCAAGGGCAGTTACGGCCGTCGTATGTCACTGACGGAGCACGCAATAAAGTATGACATTTATTTTGTAAATAATATGAATTCTGAAGTGTTTTACGTTATGATATCAAGTGAGTTGTGATATGTTGATTGTATTACATTATTATAATCAAAATGAACCACTTACGATCATCAAGAATTTTAAAATTAGCACTTAACAAAAATGAAAAAAAATACCTTCTAATGAATCCAGTCAAAGTGGTAAATTTTGGTTAATAATTGATTGTTTTTTTATTAAATAGTTAGAAATCATATCGCAAATCGCAATACAAGCATATAAGATTAGATTTATTATTATATTTAAGTGTTTTTTTCGATATTTATAATTTTAATCTAGTTCCACACATAACGTCGTAATGTTATAGTTACGACGTTATGCGTTGTTTTTTCATTGAAGGTAAGGGTCGTAACTACTACTTACGACTACATGCGTCGTTATTAAATAAAAAAATCTGTGTTCTTATAGTCGTATGTAGAACATACAACGTTATGCTTCGAACTCAATATTAAATAAGACGTTATGCAATTTTTTATTTGCTAAAATCATAAATAAATTTAATATTCTGTGCTATTAATAAGTTGTGGTGGTTAATTAAATGATATTATATCTTTTTTAGAATCACCTGTTTAGCTGAAAACCGAGCATAACTGGAATTTGTACGAGTCAATGGTCGAGAAATCCCTGACTGGGAGCGGTAATTGTAATGATGTCAGAAAATTTCCCAAGAAGTACGACTAGCACTAAATAATTTATATAAAACTAGCTCATATCACGACTTAATCCAACAATAGTACAAAGGCTGAATCTAGACGTAAGAAAACTTGGAAATATTCCTTAGCAAGAACAGAGCCTAATTCAGATAAACCTAATATTGTTTTGGTATGTAAAACGATGTTCCTCAATACTCTCTCTATAGGAGAGCGAACAGTTAATACGGCCATGTCGAAGTGGTTTTCAGGTAGGGAATCTATTTCCCCAGACCATCGTGGCGGTTCGAGAGGTGTTATCATAGATGAAGAGATTAAACCAGGAGTAAACACACACTATGTGCGCAAAAAGTCTACAAAACTTTACTTAAATAGCCGACTCAGGTTTGCAAATATGTTTTCTCTATATAATGAGTGGTGTAGTAGTAAAAATATAACAAAAAAAGCTAAATCAGCACGACAATATTGGGGTATTATAAATCAAAGATTAAATATTTTTTATTTTACAAACCCAAGCAGAATATTTGTAACGAATATTATGTTTACACGTAAATAAAAATAATATGACAGAAGAAGAAATTAATAAACAAAAAAACACATATGATATCAAAAGAATTAGCAAGAAATTTAAAGGAAAAAGATAAAACTTTAAAAACAATTACAGCATGCTTCGATTTTTAATAAATTCAGAATTGTCCTCATGGAAATGTTGGTTTATTTTATTATAAAATAAAATTATCGGTCCCAAATGTTACAGTTTTTGATCTAGCCAGTAAAGAAGCATATTGTTGCATGTGGCCAGATTAAGTTGTCTGCTTAAACTTATTGAGACTAAAGTATAAGACGGCGGTAAGGAATTCATTTTTTGGTCAGGTAATTGTGCTGGGCAAAACCAAAATTGTATTGTGTTTTCATTTTATACTTATGCTCCTAAAAATATGGTGTAACAATAACTCATTTGTTCTAAGAGCGAGGACATACTCAAAATGAAGCAGATTCTGTTCATGCTATAGTAGAGCGAAATTCAAAAAAATATCTCATATATACGCCAGAACAATGGTATGCATTAGTAAGAAGGGCCAAAGTTAACACGCCTTATTATAATGTGATTGAGATGAGTATTACAGATTTTTATAATTTCAAAAAGTTATTGTATGGGAAAAACTGTATCAAAAACTCTAACAAACACAAAATAACTTGGACTAAAATCAAAGAAGTGGGAATAACTTCCAATGATCGGCATATATCGCTACAGCTTTGAAAACGAAGACTTATATATATAACTTATATAACTTATACATTATATGACTTTATTAATTACCAGAAAAACCTATTCATCACGAAGAATTAATAACCAAGAAAGTCTTAATAATTGAGATCGCTCTTATTTAGATTATTTGCCTATAACAACTGCAAATATGAGGATTTACAAAGTCTGTGCCGTGCACGCATAATACCGAAAGAATATAATAAGTATTATGAAAAATTACCAAACACACGCAATACGATGAACGAAGAAAATACGGATATCGATTCATCTAATAATTTGTAGATTAATTAATTCTCGCGACATGTTTATAATGTTCCTTTCTAGTTTATTTGTTATACTCACGCTTTGTTTACTGCGGAACTTTCTTGTTATCATATAAATAAGTTAGTTATTTTAATATCGTTTTTTAATCGTATTTGTAAACCATTAAACCCCAAAGTAACCCGGCGTAACTTGAAGGTAAGGAAATTTTACTGTACGTATATCGTCGTAACTTGTCGTAACTCAATAACATAACTCTTGCATCCCTACGCATAAAGTCATAAGTATGTAATTTCAGTATTTTTCATTAAATTACAATTCATTTTCTATCAATGATATTTGTTTAAAGATGACTTAAGGCACTACTAATTATTAGCTTGATTTAAATTCAAATTTCCTTCTCATTTTCGAGTAATGACAAAAGTAAACTTTAAATTCCCATACTGTAAAGTTGCCATTTTCTGCATACGACCTTATGCGTAGGAGCCGTCGATTTCTGTGATAAATTAACGGCACATCGTCTAACATTTCATCCACCACACTTGTTAAAATACCTAATAAATCATTAATGATGCACTATCAAATCTTCCGTCAGTACGAACTTAATAAACAGTTGTTTAAAACACTGGTCTACACACTGACGTGTGACACTAAAACGGTTGTTACACAACTTCTTTAACAAATAAAATAAATTCGCAATACCAGTAATTAATATCGCACGCTACTGATGCGCTCACGACACGCGACGGTACGACTGTTTGTGTACAACTGTACATTGCTTTCGCACGGCAAGACGCAGGGGGCGGGACAGCGTCGAAGCGTGCGGTGCGGGCGGTGCGGCTTTTACGAAAAGCCGAAAGGCGGCGTTTACCTTTGTAAACGCCGGCGCGGCGTATTATGTGGCGTGGCGTACCTTTGGCGGCATGATCGCGGCGGTGCCATAAAACCTAACTTCGTTAATAGCGGCGAATACAAAGCATTGCGAAATTCATTAATGTATCGTAAAATAAGGTCGATGCTTGCTCGACCACGGTGTATATGATTACTGTATTTTAAAGGATAATTTGCTTAAAAATTAAGGCCATATTTTTTTTACATATTCGGGCTGAGAATCGCGAGATGAGTGCCCCCCTGAAATATTTCAGTCCGATTCGATTTCATGCTGTATATATATGTAGCAGAAGGAGGTATTTCTATGGTATTGGTTATGAAATGATATTCATTTTACTTTGCACCATGATATATTTCCAGTTCTCCTAACATTCACATCAATATTTCAAAGTACTTCAACACTACTTGATCAATAATAATCTGTTCTACATTCTTGACAATTCCCTAATCTAAATATGACATGACATTTCTTATATGCCAGCCTCTGCATCAGGCAAGCGCTGTAGAATAAAGAGGTCCGTCCCTGGACCTTCACTGGAGATTCATGGGCCTCACCGATACGGCTATCCTGACGTGCGCTCGTCCTCGTGCGCGGATTAATTTATCTTGGTACGTCATCACTGGATCAAAGCATGTGGTCTGCTCTAACTGCTGGGTCCGAAACACGTTGTTTTTGTGTTCACTCACGCGGCCATCGCTGACGACCCGCACGGCCTCGTGTGGATAATAAGAATTCTGTAAAAATAGTCTCAACAGTATCTTGCTCGGCTATTCTGACTACATTAACCTCACTCATATTCATTTTTATCATTCATCATTATTAATTTATAGTCAAGAATAATTCGCTCATTAAGTCTGATATCTTTTAAATGTGGACACTTAAAACATAGTGGAGAGAACTATGGTCTGGCCATTTGGTTACCAATCTGGTTCATAAAACTCTACGAAACGTCGCAATTATCTCATTGTCGTCTGGTCCGGTTCAAACCCTGCAGGACTCCTGGTCCAGTCTCTCCAAGACTCTTCAGGGTACATCGCCCCTTCAGTTCTATTCTGGCCCGGACTCTATTCACACTTCTTTCCTTTTTTTTTCATTTTTTTGACACCTTTTTTTACATCCCTTTTTACTCAATTTTTTTTTGT